>JARHVA010006132.1:330000-402500 GCA_037957365.1 Torreya grandis | reverse complement strand
AATATTAAATCAAAAAAATTACTATTATGGATTGGTTGCGTAAATAGAGATTCCTATGGAAGGATAAACTGAACATTTTAGTGGTTATGTTATAATATTTCCACACTATGATCCTAAGAAACTAAAATTAGTTAAAATAAACTATGGAAAGAGGTGGTTTATGACTCTTTAGCATCCATATCAAAATTTGGGTAACCCCAATTTTAGTTGGGAGGATGATTTTATAATGTGTTATGAGCCTTGTAAGTGAATGATATGCATTTGTATATTGAGGATAGATATAATATTGTTTTTACAAATTCATTGAAAAGAGTAATTGTTTCAATCTTTTATAGTTAAAATGACTATTTTAGATAATATGGACTTATAAACAATCTAAAATTTAAAAAACTATCAAAAATAAATTGGACTATATCAAGACTAAGTTGGACATATTCTAAATAAATCACATTTGTCTAATGTATTTTCAATAAATCAAAATTATTTAAAATGATAAAAATAATTAGAAGTTAAAAACTATCAAAAATTAATTAGACTTCATCAAGAATTAATTGGACTTCTCCAGAATTAGTTGGACTTATTAAAAATAAATCACATCTATCTAATGTATTTATAATAAATCAAAATTATTTAAAATAATAAAAACAATTAGTAACCATTTTTTTGAAGACTATTAGAAATAAACTATATTTTATCAGGAATTGATTGGACTTTTTGAGAATTAGTTGGAACCATTACAAATTAATCACATATAAATAATGTTTTTGTAATAAGTCTAATTTATTTAAAATAATAAAAAATAATTAGTAATCAATTTCGTGAAAACTATCAAACATTAATTGGGTTGTATTAAGATTTAGTTGGACGTTAAAAATAAATCGCATCTATCTAATGTATATAAATACACCTATCTAAATTATGTATTTTATAATAAGTCCAAATTATTTAAAAATATCAAAAATAATAATTTAAATTTCTTATATATCCCTCTTTCACCTTAGATCAATATTTAAATGGACTTATCAATAATTAGTTGAATTTATTACAAATAAATAACATTTATCCAAATGTGCAAAAATAATTAGAAGGCCCATGGTATTTCTAATATCTTGAATCGAATTGATATGGCCATTCAAACTAGTTCATAAACCATGAATTTATAGATAATAATCTTGGGTAGTTTATTTTTTAAGGAAAAATAATTCATCCATTCATTTGATGCTCAAGTGATATGTGATTTAAGTCACATGTGATGACTAGGATGACATGTACTAGCAGTTGATTGAATCATGAACCATTTATTTAATCTTCACACGATGTCTCTATGATTGTCAAATTTTATCTCATACTTTTTCACATTCCATGTGTCGAGAATGGGTATTGGTCACCTCTCTATGTTTAAATTATTAATATAATCTCTCACATAGTCAATTAATCAATATTGTCATGTATGTTGCAATCTCGAGTGATCACGATGTTCAGGAATTTCATTTAGAATGGTCATCCTTCTGCAAAGATGAGTCACCAAGATTTTTCCATGTGGCACAATCTTGGGTGTTTGGCCAAAGTGTAATTTTAAAAACTAAAAATCCAAAGACCATTTGTTGATACACAAATGTAAAAGAACAAATATTGATGCACATATTTTGATGTGGGACATTTTAAGCCATTAACCTTAAAGACCTTTTTGCTAACATGGGAATGTTGAAGTCTAATTTGTAATGCATAAAATCCAAAGTTTAAAGTTTAATGTGTAAATTGTGAAGACCATTTGATAAAGACCATTTTTAAGGATATAAAATTTGAAGATTATTTTGGAAAACCCAAAATATGGAGAGGTTTTTTTTATTTTCAAAATGTGATATTACTATTTAGAATACACAAAATTTGAAAACTATTTTGAAACACAAAAATGTGAAATGAATGTTCTAACATTCAAATGCCATTAAATAGATGCATAGTTACTAAAATATTGAATTGTCATACTATAAAATATAAAACACAAATGCCGAAGTGTATTTTCCAAGACCCAAAATGCAATGTGCCACTATAAATAAATAAAAAAATATACATTCCCAAAAAATTGACTAAGTTTTGAAAAAAAAACATATTTATCATTTCTAATTTTTGGAGACACCATTTGAAATTTGCCAATGTCATGAAAGAAAAAATTAGCTCCCAATCATTTATCATTATTTTTTAAAGTGTCTAATGGGATGATGCATTAAATTATTTTGTTAAAATACCTTTCACAAAATTAGTGCGAACAAGTGTATAAACTCTGCAATTTTTATTTGGTTTCCAAGTGTAGATGATACTATCTGTGAGTATGGATGGTAAAGATGTGTCAATTGCATTTGCCTTCTATTTCTAGTCCAAATGGAATAAATAGATTCATGATTCTTATACATGATTTTCCATGCATGAAACACAATAAACCAAGCTATTTTTACCCTTCATTCTATATCTCCATTTTGCATTTCAATATCTCAATATTGCTTTCAACTCTACCAACCCATATTGTGTTGTTTATTCTTATAGAATCATCAAGTCTAACAAATAACATATCTCCATTTTTCACATCTTCAGCTAGATAAAATGAAATTTTTATTCTTTTTCTCCTTAGACAAACATATGTCTCTATAGGTGCCACTCAAAAATTAAGGGTCCTATCATGAACCATTTTGTGTAAGTCTCTATGCATGGATATGTTGTGGCAAGTTCTAGGCCAAAAATATTTTGTATGTTCAACTATAGAAGGGAACACATCTTCTTTCATTTTGTCATGGATGTTTTAGAAGTAATACACTATATCCTTCCACTTACTATTTCTAGTCAAACCAAATTCATTGAATTACTTTACATACTTAATCAAATTATATTTAATTTATTTCTCAATCTATTTTTTACTTTTATCTGAGACTTTTGTAATAATGAAATATTTTGAGTTTTCTCTATTTTTCATGTTTTTAAAAATGTTTTTGTCAGATTACCTTTTAAAACATTTGGCTAACCACTTTATTTTATTCACCATAATGTAATCATGCGGAACCAATTTCTATCTATTATAGATTTTTTATAATGAATAGTGGGTTGACCTTTTTCCATGTGTAGAAGAAAGTATTGACCATTTATCAAGCCTACTATTTCATTTCTTCCCTTTAGATGGTAACTACTAACATAGCCTTTGGAATATACTACTTATTCAATCAAATATGGCATGAAGTTTATTGTATTTTCACATGTCCTATAATTGTCCATCATCTCTGCCATACTCCATACATCTTTCCTTTTTATACATTCAGATAGGTTGCCCAATTTATCATTGAAGTCCTCATGGTTGTGTCTTACAGGGAAAAATCAAACATTGACATCAAGCAAAACACCTTTGTAGACAAGGAGAGATAAATATTTCAACACAAACCTATACAAAAAAACTTTATTTTATGAATTTGTAAATTTAATATTAGTTCCATATAAGGTTCAAACATTTTTGAAATATAATTATGAATGGAAAAAATTACCTATTATTATTATCCCCACAGTAGTTATCTAGTTGAATGTATATCCTAAAAGGAAGTTTTTGGAAGGCACCAATTGATTGTGTTTCTTCTATGTATTTCTTGCATTCAGGGTAGTAGTCGCTAGACAAAAGTGCATCATACAAAGGATATTTTAAAGATATAGGTTTATATAGTAAGGATCCATAAGTATCTAGAATTATTATTTCCATATAATTGAAGCACTTTTTTGAATAGGTGATAGTAAAATTAAACCCTCCAAGAATATACAGTAAAAAAATATGTCGATATCCACTTGCACCATGACCATATGTTATAATCCCTACTATTGACAACTCTATTATTTTATTGGTAACTTCTTTGCTTTTGTCACTATCCTTAACACATACATTGTTTGATTTTTGCCTTGTCATGAATTACATTGAGTCATTCTTTAAGGTATTACTCTGACATTCATTTAAACGTGTATTACATTTGTCTTGTAAAAAGTACTTGATTTGAGTGCATCATGAATTCTAGATCAATATGATCCTTTTGATCTCTAGAGAAGGAGATAGAGAATTTTCATTGAGTCAATAAGATGCATGTTTTACACCTAGAATAGTCATCAGACTTGGCAATAGTCACATCATGAAAATAGTTATGCACATGTTATTTAATTTTTGTTGGGATATTGGCTCATATTCCACATTTGATAGTTTTTCATTGATGTGGAGCCTCATAAATTCTTAAGTGAAAGATGCTAGAATATGTTGAATTTTTTTTTGGGATCCATCTATATCTACCTGGCATGTTAGTCATGGAGAAACATCTGGAAAATTGTCCACCAATTGGTCCTACAAATCTTTAGTTGTCATTGTCTTCTTTTATGGAATTTGTCAAAAACCCCCTACATGGAATGCATTTCATTACCCATTTTTATGACAATTTTGAATGTCAAAAAATCTAGTTATCTTCAATCCATATATTTTAAGGTAAGCTCCCAAATAGATGTCTATGCAAAGTTCATACTATTTTTTGCCTTGAGAATGATAACTCTTTTTAAGGATAGTGTATCACCTCCTAAAAGTTTAGAATGTTGGATCCAAGTAAGGTATAAAATTTATATTATTTCATTTATAGTCCCATTATGATATTACCATGAAGTTGTTTCATCAATTTTTGCATGCTTCAATGGTTGTGTATTATATTGACCAAATTTTTATACTTAAGGCATCTTCTAGTTGGGATAAAAAAATGTTTCATTATTTCTTCCTCGTCATTATTGGGAAATAATACTTGGTGGGATGATTATATTACCTTTATTCAACTTCATAAGCTTACAATTTATGTCTCATCTTCATGAGTTTCCTTCAATGGATGCCTTGACAACCTTCATCAACTTGCATGAAATTGGACTATACTTCAAACTCAAACATAAAAACCTCACCAAGATAATTAATCAAAAGTACACTTAATTTTAACAAGAGATTGGGCTTCTACAACTAGTTTATCATTCATAGATTCTACACTAATTTTTTAAATGCCTCCAAATGTTGATATGTAGAATAACAACACCAAAACTTATTCCATAACTTTAGACCTTAGTCACACCAAGTGTGCCAAAACTGTTATCAATCGAATATGACCCTTTAGAAGGTAGTTCAAACCTTCCAAATTTGATATAACATGGAAAGAACTCGAGGATGTGGGTACTCTATTAGATAGGTGAATCTCTAAGTTAAAGGGTTATCTAACTTTGGTAAATCATTTAGGCTCAAACACTAATCTACCACTTGCTAGGAAAAGGGAGAGAAGACTACTAAAATGGGGGTGATGCACAAATTGTGATTTGAACTCTACCAAATAGCTATAAATGTACTCAAAATAGGATCCTAATCTACACATTACACTGCTCTAAATTTGTCTCTCTAAATCAATATTTCTCATGAATATTTTGAAGAGTGTTTCGGCTAGAAGGACTACTCAAGAGGTCATGACATGACACTATTGAAAATACTACTCACTAAACACCTAAACCTTAATTTGACAATTAAATAGACTTAAAAAATGATTTTAAATTGAACATGAATGCTAAACAAGGACAAGCATGCCAAGGAAACATGATTATCACTTAACAAGACCAACTAATCAATCATGCATATTAAAACAAGACCATAAACAAGGTAAAACTAGACTATTATCATTAATCAAAGGCTAAAAATGGGTAGGGATTCACCATACCCAGGTGAAGGATATAAATATAGCCTATCAAGGCCTAATATATAGATAAATGTGAGAGATGAATAAGAAGGGTGTAGGAGTGAGAGAGATGACAAGTGTTTCATGAGTTAAAAGTAAGAAGAGAGTTATGAAAGTACCCCACTAGGTATTCAAAGACAAGTGTTTTTCTTCTCAATATTTTTCTACTCCATGTGGTGTGGAAGTTTCAATCCTTGCTTAACACCTTAGCTAACTCTCCAAATGAGAATTTTGACTTGGATTTTAAAATGATAAATGGAATTATTGATGGTTGGTTCATGTTGAGATACATCCTTAATATGCTATTCACACCTTTCAAGTGATCTCTAAAAGTTCCTTTTGACACATCACTTTTTTTCTTGTTAGGTGTCTACAAGTCTCTTTTTCTCACTAAGCCAATTTCACTTACAAGTTTTAGAACATGAATTCATATTCTCCAACTCATTCTCTCTTCATGGATGGCTTCTTCACAACATATCATACCTGAGACAACTCATTTATAAGTCTCAACTGCCCCCAAGAATTTTTTTTTCACCAAAAGGCCTCATTTGACCTCATTCCTTATATCCATAGAAATGTGTAAACATTCCTATGTAGGGAAGTGTACCTAGGGTTATGTAAACCACTAAGGATCCTATAATATTTTCACCATGCCTTCATGAATTTTCACCTACAACTATGTTTCCCAAAACTCTGATAGTGGGGGTTTGAGTCTTAAGAAATCACCTTCGATCCTTAGAGATTGTTCATAAATTTAAGGAGATCAATAAAATGACGAATGCCACTAATTGAGATTCAAAATGAGTTCCTAACAATTTTCAAAATATTAGACTCTAAATCTTCCTATGTAGTCTGTATCATTCACCTTAAAATGGCCTTCATGAGGTTGTGAAGGGACCAATGGAGGAGAAAGATAGAGAGTTATTTGTAATTTTAAGACATAAAAATACAATAAAAACATGTATTTCACATATATAATCCTAAGAGACACCTATAAAAGCTTTTCTTCTCAAGGTGGGTTCAAGAACTCTGTACAAGTGCCCAAAACTCTCTTATAAACTTTAAAATCAAAGATTTTGACTTGTTTCTAACTTCATGACATAAATCAAATTTATATAACCTCTCCAAAGTCCTTTTAAAGTGTCTTGTATGGACTATTCAATTTTTTGGGCTTTGGCATATATGAAAGTTAGCAAAAATCACCTTTTTTTGTATAAAACACTACCTTACGGTCCATAAAAGAACCTTAAAGTTTCCAAATCAACATAAAATGTTTACAAAAAGTGATTGAGATATGAAATAACATTGAAATACACCTAAGGACCTATCAAACCTCTTGACAAACTTTCATTACTCTATGACGTAAGTAGGATAGTACACATAAATACAAAGTATTTCCTTACTTTCTCCTAAATAACCTTTCTCAATGCTAATAAATGTTTCAAAAGACCTTTTAGAGACCCTATAAGGCATGAAAAGTCTTTGAACTAGGTTAACAATAAATGAAATTCATGTTTTTATCTATAAGGGTTTACATTTTAACCTTAAGGGTCAAAATTAGTCAATAGGTCTCTCACATGAAACTTAATGAGATTATAGTTCATATCCATCCCTCAATATTTACATGCATTGGTTATATGATGTTTTTACGATTACTCTCCTTAAGAATGCCATTTTTTATTAAAGGATGCATCTGGGTGATGAAAATTTTTAAGTGCATCTGATAATAGATGCCATATAAATTTCATTATTACATCTTTATTCCCATATGGACATGAGTGTGAAGTGGGTTCTTCGATTGAGAACAAGGTTCAAAAGTTGTTTGTTATACTGATTACATTTTGCTACTAAAATCATGTTTTATATATGAGAGAAAATGTGTCACCCTTTCATCCTCATCACAAGTGGAAGAGAATAATTTATTGGATATTTATAGGAATCCTTCATGAAATTTTATGATCTTATGGTTTTCTCTACCCATCAAGTTTACTAGTAATGACTATACAAACTTTGTCATAATTTTTCTCTTATGAACAACAAGTTTCTTTTAAGTGATGTGCCCATCTAACTTAATTTTCTAAGGCTAGGGGAAAATGGAGGATATGTCAAGGAAACTATTTCATTTATATGACCATATTTATGTGAAGCTATATTTGGTTCTTTTATTTAGTACACCATACAAAATTTGCATGTTATACTGATTAAAATTTTATCACGAAATCAATATTTGGATGTGAGATAAAACATGCCTCCAATTATGCCACATTACAGGTGGAAGAGAATACTCTAGTGGGTTATTATATCACCCTCAAAATTTGAATTTATGATCTTATGTTTTTTTATCTACCTTTCATGGTTTCCCTACAATAGCTACACAAAGTTCATTCTATTTTTTATCTTAAGGTTGTCAAGTTCATCTTAGGGGACGAGTCTAACCTCTTTCAAGTTTAAATTAAAATGTAAAACTAAAAGTGGAAAAGGGTGAATATTTATATTATAATCTAATAAAACTATGATCTAAAAGTTGGTTCATTGATTAGTTGTGTAATCTAATTTTTTTTATGTTATACTAAATAATGTTTTATTTCTAAATCAAAATTTTAGTTATGAGATAAAATGTTCCTTCGTATATTATTAATAATGGTTGGTGGATAATAATATCATGGTTAATTCAATTAATATATCATTCAACTTTAATAGTTTATGCTTCACCTATACCCCTCACAATTTTCTTTCAGTGGCTACATAAATTTTATACTATTTTTCCCCATAAGAACGATAACTTTATCTAAAGAGATGCATCCAACCATGTGAAATTTTTGAGTTTAGGGGATGAAAATTTATGGATTAAGTCTACTCTTGTATTTACTTTATCATCAATACATGATCATGAAGGTGGTTTATGATTGGGAATATAATTTAAAATCTGTGTGTTATATTGACCAACTTTTACTTTGTAAAATAGATTTTGTCATAGAAATAAAAAATTTATTTGCTTATTATTTAGTTTGAGTGGAACATAATTATCCAGGGGTGATTATATGACTCTTTCATGTAACTTCAAAATAAGGTAAGTTTCCTTACAATGGTTGTAGAAATTTCATATTATTTATCCCCTTATGAGTGGCAAGTTTGTCCTAAGGGACGAGTATGACTACATTAAAATTTTGAGTACAAAATATGACAAAGTGTGGAAAACTACCATTATTGCATTTATATTCTAAACTATATTTGATATAAACATAATTTTTTCAACTGGGTGTAAAATTTAAAATTTATGTGTTATACTAACAAACATTTTCTCCCTAAACCAACTTTTGGATGCAAAAAAAAATGTGTGTCCATTTTTTCCTCATGGTTAGTGAAATATAACCTTATATGGTGTGACTAGAGGAACGTATTGTGAAAATTAATTAACATATGGTTCATCCATATGGATTTTAATCACAAGCCAAATTTTACTACATATTTTTTATAGTGTTGGTTTTTAAGATACGTGTCAAAATAGCATAAAAAATACCTTGACAATTTGATACAAGTATTTGATCAATATAAATTATTTTTGAGACATAACTTATATACAACAATCATAAAAGCTAAACATTAGTTATCTCTTCATTGTCACAACCATGATATGTAAAAATTTTCATTTAATAATAATTACAAGAAGGATAATGTATAAAAAAACAAATAATATAGATATATAATAGCTTAATATGTATACATAAATTAAAACATTGCATGATTTATATAAACATGTCTATAATGTAAGTGTATCTAAAATATTCCATAATGACATATACAATGGACCATATAATCATACAATATAGACCATATATGCATAACAATTAAGCATATAGGCATAAACATTGAGATAAATAGGCATATAAAATGGACCATATTGGCATACAAAATTAGTCATATCAAATAAAAGCATTATGATAACAACTACCCCTATCATTAAAACTAGCTCTCTTGTTATTTGGTGCCTCCAAATAAATTGCACCTCATCACAATAGATGTAGAACCCAGAGTGTTGGATGTATTTTTATGAGGATAGACTCTCCTCTTAGGTTGTGAAGGATAAAATGTCTATGATAAAACCTTAGAAAATGGTAAACATTACACAACCTAAAAATTATAAAATAACTCATTGAAATGATGCATATAAAATGATAAAAATGTTAAGAATAACATTTGAAATAGGGTGATTGTGGAATCACTTCATAATACCCAAATGGGTATATAAGGTTGTGTGACCTTGATTATATAATATAAATGATAGTAAATCCTATGTAACATACATAGAGGATTAGAGATGAGTATAAAACTATAAATATGGTGTGTTTTATCTTTACTTCAATGCCTATTTTATATGCCACCACCACCATTTATGTAAAATTATGTATATAGATTGTGTGATTATATCTAGTTGTGCCACCATGTGAAACACAAAAAATATGATGGACACTACTAGATATACCACCACAAGTATCCCAGATATTCATCAGTGTATGTATCCCATTGTAAATATGAACTATGTGAGACTAATAACTAATTTTAATGAATCCATTTGTGTACTATGATGCATGATTATAGGGATGAAAATATTGATTATTTAATTTTTAATTCTTTATGTGAAGTTTTCATAATTTCAATCCCACTTAGAACCAAGCCTATTAATTGAAGACCTACCTCCCCTACCTTGATATTCCTTCATGTCAAAATAATTTGGGATTTATTGGAGAAGACTCTCACAATAAATATTTCTCAAATAATATAATGGACCCTTATTTTTATTTTATGGAGGCACATTAGACACCATCCACCACATATCCTAGAAGTTTATTTTAATCTCTTCATGAAAAAATCAATAAATGCTAATGTATTTTTTTCTTCTATGTTGGGGTTCATTAGTACCACACATATGAAACAAAACACATAATTCATACTTTTTAAATATTTTTATTTTTAATACCCTCATATGAAAATTTATCATAATAATAATGTTGTAATACATCTCTTTATTTTATCATTACATCAAATTAGGAAGTGACATTTGCTTCTTCATTATAAATGGTATCCTAAGTATCAAAAATTTAATTGAATGCATTTTTTTTAAATAGTCATAAAAATATAATGATAATTTCAAAATGTTTCTAATTTTAATTATACTTTTTTCATTTAATTATACTTCTTTTAAAAAATTAAATTGTTATGGTTATTTATCATGGTTTTGTTTGACGTTTAATTTAGGAAACAGATCCAGTAAATAAAGAATATAAAATTACAAAAATAAACATTTTATATAAGTGGTTGGATGTTTTCATGAGATATTTTTAATTTTAAGTGTAAGAGAATAATTTAGTGGATAGTTATAATATTCCTTTATCAAATTTTATGATCTTATCATTATCTCTACCCATCAGGTTTACGTACAGTGACTTTACAAATTTTGTCTTATTTTTTCCCTTAAGAACAACAAGTTTATTTAAAGTGATGTGCACAACTACCTTCTAGTTTTGAGAGTAGTGGAAAATGGAGGATATGTGAAGATAAATATTTCATTTTTATGACCATATTAATTTAAAGTTATATCTAGTTATTTTAATGGGTGCACCATACAACATTCATTATTATAATGACATTATACCTCTTAAATGTATCAAATGTTTCACCTTTGTTCTTAAAAAAATTAACTCCATGTTTATGGGTGTAATAATAACTAAATGTAAATAAATACGATGACTTAATTAAACTTATTTTTCACAAAAGACCATAAGTATAAGATTAAACTAGGTGAAGTGTATGTTGAGATCTCCATGCACTACATGTTGGAAGCTTTTCTCTTTGGTGTTATGATTTATAACAACCTTCACAAACCTCCTTGCTCTCTTCAACCTTTGGAAAACCCAAAATTATTATTATTATTATTATTATTATTATTATTATTATTATTATTATTATTATTATTATTATTATTATTATTATTATTATTATTATTATAAAATGTTAATAACTTCAATGTTTAAATCTCATGTGTTCATACTTGAGATTCCACAACTATTTTCTATCTTCATACGAATTATTGGTGAGGTTGTGGATATGCTCTTAATACTTCATTTGAAGAATTATATTCTTATACATAGGTAAAACAATAAACCTTATTTCCTTAGTTATTTTGATATATTGAACATTTTTTATTATAAAAAAGTACCTTATAGTAATTTTTACATATCTATCCAACACACAATAAATAGTTCTTTTAACTTATGAATATAATAAATATCACTAACATTTATCTTACCTAATCTATTACTCATGATGATAGCTCCTCTTGTTACACTCTCTCAATATATTTTAGCACTAAGATTGATCATTGTATTATAGCTTCTATCTAATGTCAAAAAAATATCAATATTCCATCACATGTAATTGGAAAAACCTAAGTATAGGAACCAAATCTCTTAAGCATTACTTTGAGCATTGTCATATGGAAATGAAAAATTATTTGGAGAACCACCCTTATCCTTATTATCATAATTAGTATTTATACCCTAATTACCCACTTTTAATCTATATTTCAATTCAAATTGATCATACTTATTGTAGTGATAAAATTGAGTATTTTTCTTATCATACTTTACTCTACCTCATCCTCTTCTCATTTAAACACCTTTGTTTCCACAATTTCCTCTTGAATAACTATTATTCTACTTTTTTACATTTCCTAGGCTGATTTTTATATAAGTGTTGGGACCTTCACTCTTTGTGATATTCATTTTTGAGGAAAAAACCTTCTTATTTTTTTGTCCAAATATTTCTCTTAGTCTTTGGAAATGGGAAAGAATTTACCCAACTTGGTGATCAAACATAAGATTAGTCAAATCTGTGATTTTTGTAATGATGATAGAAATATGGTTCCACATTAGTGTTATATAACTCAATTATTTTCTCACCAAAACATATTTGTTTAAAATTTTATAAAAGAGTAGACATTTGATTGACAACATTCCTTAATCTTACATAGTAATTACTCAAATTCCCATATTTTTGAATCCTTAAATTCTCTCTTCAATGTCTACAAACCGGACCACTTATACTTGCTAACTAACTAAGTAAACATAATTTAAATTATTCCAAGAATCCTTGGATATGTTTTCACATAAAATTATTTTATATAGGATCTTATATAGAAATTTTTAATATGAAAAAAAACTTTTTAGTTCTTCTTATCTTCCTTTTTGTCTTCTATACCATTAGCTAAAACGATGGCCTGACCAGCTGGCTCTTCATAACTAATTTTTATAATTTATGGAAATTATTTTCCTCAAAAAATAGCTATCATATTTATTCTCCAATATTCATAATCACTTATAATAAATTATTGAATTAAAAGAGACTTATATTTTAACATGATCCATTGCAAGTGAGCTTTTACATAAAAACCTGCAATGCATTAAACCTAAAAAATATTTGATACCAAAAAAAAAGCTTTGTCATAGTTAAAGAAAGATAAAATTTTAATCCAATGTAAAACTCACACTTGAAAATAGTAAAACAAATATGTGTAACACATATTATTTAGTAAAATATATAACTTACAATTGAAATTGAAACATTAGACACAACACCTAACTAGATCAATATTTACGTGTATATTATTCACTAAATATATAAATTTTCACAATATATTTAATTGAAAATTTTCTTATTCTAATTAAATTATTCCAATATAATATATTTTTTAATATTTAATGAGTTACTGCCACATCCTACAATATACATGCGAATATGCTTATTTAAAAATAGAGTATTCTAAATCTATCTACAAAATAAATAAATAAAAAATTGATATATTTAAATGAAACTAATATAATATATATCCTTTAAAATTATTTATTTTATTTTATAAAATAGACTAAAAAATTGTGCCCAATAGTGACTATGTTCTATTAGCAACATCTATCTAACAGATGTGAGATGTTTTAATTTAATCAAGCATATGCATTTTTTTATTATATTTTTTAAGACACATCAACTTACACCTCTATTATTCATATTGAAGAAAAAAATTTACATCTCACCTCATAGACATGACTTCAAGTAATTAACCCAAATATTATCAAGATAAAAAAATACAAATAGGCACAAATTTTGAAATAATAAACTTTATTGATTCATATTGAATTATTAAAATACATAAAAATTATGCATAAAAAAACATCAACTAAGAATTGGATTTGACATGAAAAATTCAAAACTCTAAAAATTTGAAAGACTAGAGATGTTTGTTTCTAACAGCTAGTATTTTTAGTAAGTTTCACATGTAAATGTTTGTAGCTCTTAAAATATCCAAAAATAAATTAAATACACATGTAAATGTGTGCAGATCTTAAAATATCCAAAAATAAATTAAATATTATAAATAACCTATTGAAATAATTTAAAATAAATTTTATCTCTAGTTAAAAAATATATAATTTATAAAAACATAAAATTACTAAAAAAAATTAAAATACATTATTAGACCCTCAAATGGTCACGTATGGCCTCTAAAACATATCAAAAATATCCATAACCAGATAGGATGGGTTACAACTAAATTAAAAATTTTGAGACAATTGTTTTGATCTAAATGACAACTCAAACAAAGATATGGATCAAAATTTATGGCCTCCATAAGTTTGGCCTCATTTTTTACATCATTCTCCTCTAGTTGAAAAAAACATTGTTATTATGAGTTTCTCTAATGTTACTAATACCATTTATTATTATTAATATTATTCATCTATCATTTTTAAATTCAAGTGTTCTCTTATTTTTTAAATCATTCCAACTATACCAAATACGTATTATAACATCGTTATTCTATGTTCATAATCTTCTTATCTAGAACATTTACTATGTTTACTTTCTTATGCTTTGACCTCTATTACTACCAATATATTTCATCTTATTCACCTTCATCATCTTTTCTATATAAATCACATTAATACAAAACATTAAATACTATAAAGATATCAAAAGTATGTGGTAAACTCGTCTCATAAGAATTGTAATTGATTTTTTTCACAATTATGAATTATTATTATATTACCCTCTAAATTTAATGTTATGATCTTATGTTTTTCCTCCACCTCACATGGTTACCTTGTAGTAACTACAAAAATTTCATACTATTTTTCCATTTAAGAATGACAAGTTTATATTAAGGGATGCGTCTACATACATGTAATTTTAAATTAAGATGGCTAATGGAAGGTGGAAAAAGTGACTCTTTATATTGTAATCTAATAAAAAAAATGATTTAAAAGTTAGTTCATTGATTAGGTGTGCGATTTAAAAATTTTGTTTTATACTAACTAACATTTTCTTTCTAAAGTAAATTATAGCTATGAAATAAAATGTGCCCTCACTTATTATTCATAATGATTAGAATATAATAATATAATGGTTACTTAAATTAATCTATCATTCAACTTTAATTTCTTATGTTTCATCTATACCCCTCAAAATCTCCTTGTAATAGCTATGTAAATTTTATATTATTTACCACCATAAGAATGACAACTTTATCTTAAGGGATGCATCCAACCCTGTGAATGTTTTGAGTTTAGTTAATGAAATTTTGTGTGTGAATATTCCACTTGCATTTATGTTACCATCAGGACATGACCACAAAAGTGGTTTAAGACTGGGAATATAGTTTTAAATGTGTGTGTTATATTGACCAACTTTAACATAGTAAAATAAGTTTTGTCCTAGAAACTAAACTTATATTTTTTTTTATTTTTTTTTAAGTGGAACATAATCCTATAGGGATGATTATCTGAATCTTGCATGTAACTTTAGGCTATGGTAAGTTTCCCTACAATGGTTATATAAATTAAATATTATGCTTGCCTTTATGAGTGGAAAGTTTCTCTTAAGGGATGAGTCTAACTACATTCAATATTTGAGTTCAAGAACTAACAAAGGCTAAAAAATTAACATTATTAAATTTATATTCCCAACTAGGTTTTATAGAAACACCAATTTTTTATACAGTTTCATAGTTTCAAATTTATGTCTTATACTAACAAACATTTTCTCCCTAAATCAAGTTTTCAATGCAAGAGAAAATGTGAATCCATGTTTTCCACATTGTGAGTGAAATATAATCTTATATGGTGTTATTATAGGACTTTCATGTGCAAATTAATGATCTTATGGTTTAACTATAAGATTTTGAATTGCATACAAATATTCACTACATATTTTTTATTATTGGTTTTCAAGATACATGTCAAGATAACATCAAAAAACCTTACCAATTTGATGCAAGTATTCCATAAATAGATTTTTATTTAGAAACATAATTTATATACAATAATCACAGAAGCTAAAAATTAGTTATCTATTCATTCGCACAACCATGATATGAAAATTTATTCATTTAATAATATTTCCCATAAGGATAATGCATAACAAAAATAAATAATATCAACATATAATAACTTAATATGTAAATATAAATTGTAACATTGTGTGATTCACATAAATGTGTATATAATGTTTATGTAACCAAAATATTCCATAATGAAAAAAAATGGGTCATATCATCATACAATATAGACCATATAGGCATAACAATTAAGCCAAATAGGAATAAAAGGTGGGATATATTGGCATACAAAACTAGCCATGTCAAAGAAAAGCAATATGACAATAACTAACCATAACATTACAACTAGCTCTCTTGTTATTTAGTGTCTCCAAATAAATTACACCTCATCTCCATAGATGTAGAACCTAGGGTGTTAGATGTATTATTATGAGGATAGAGTTTCCTTTTATGTCCTGAAGGATCAAATTTCAATCAAAAAACCTTAGAAAATGGTAGCTATTGAAAAAACTAAAAATTAGAAAATCAAGGATTGAAATGATGTATATAAAATGATAGAGTTGTTAGGAACAACACTTTGCAATAGCATGATTATGGATTCACTTCATGACACCTAAAGGGATATATCTGATGGTGTGACCTTGAATATATTATATCAATGACAAAAAATCCTTTGGCAAATACATATAAGATTAGGGATGAGTATACAGTCATAAGTATGATGTATTTTATGTTTACTAAAATTGAAAAAGAAATTACTATGTGTTCTCACCATTCTCTTTTTCTAAATCAAGTGGTGTTGGGGGAATATTACAACTTGAGAGACAACTATAACATCAGTCACAAGTTATTGTAATTCAACTAAGGTACCCATAACATCTCTCATCCTCTATAATAGAAACAAATGAAAGAGGTCAATTATGACTCAATTCAATGTAAACATATTTTAAGATAAATTTATACTATTCCTTCTACATAAATAGAAATCAAGAATATTATGGATCTATAATGTTAGTTTTATAATTATTATTATATTTTTATAGTTTATATTGGGTAATAATAGTGGTTATTATCATCTATAGAAAGAAAAAGAACACAAAATGTAAATTTATGTGTAGCAATTATATGATACTAGCTAGTTATGCCACTGTGGGAAGCACAAAATGTATGATGGACACTACTAGATATGCCACCACATGTAGCCCATAAATTCATTAGGGTATGTATCACATGGTAAATAATTAACTATGTTAGACTAATACCTAATTCAAAGGTGTCTATTTGTGTTCTATGATGCATTTTTCTAGGGGTGGAAATATGTGTTATTGAATTTTTATTTCTTTAGGGAAAGTTTTCACAATTTCAATCCCACTTGGCACTAAGTCCATTAATTGATGACCCACCTCCCCTACCTTAATATTTCTTATTTAAAAATATTTTTGCATTTATTGGAGAAGAAAACATAGAAAATATTTCACAAAAATATAATATACCCTCATTTTCATTTCATGGAGGCACATTAGGCATCATCCATCACCTATCCTAAAACTTTGTTTTAATCTCTTCATGAAAAAATCAATCAATGCTATTGTGTTCTTTACTTGTAGATTGTGGTTTGTTGGTACCAGAATTATTATATAAAGCACATAATTATTTATTTTTTAATATTTTTATGTTTAATATCCTCATATGGAAAAATATCATAGTAATACTATATCAATACCTCTGTTTATTTTGTCTTTTCCTCAAATTAGAAGTGGCATTTCCTCCATTATAAATGGTATCTAAAATATCTTAACTTTAATACCATGCATTATTTTTTAAAGACTCACAAAAAATACAATGATTATTTACAATAGTTTCTACTTTTGATTATATATTTTTTATATATTTATACTTCTTCTACAAAATTAAATTATTATAACCATTTGTCATGGTTTTGTTGAAGTTTTACTTTAGGAAATTAATCCATTAAATCATGAATATAAAATTATAAAAAGAAATTTTTTATATAAGTGGTTTAGTACTTTCATTACAGAGTGTTAATTTTAATTTAATTTCCTTAATGTCTTGTGACTGTTATAAAAATGTATGAAAATGAATAGCATTACAAACTTTAAGAATGCCTTACAGAATAAAATAATTGACATGGAATTTTAATACAAGCATGGATGCTTGATAGAGAATAATTTTTGAGATAGAACGCAACTAGGTCTTTTAATTTCCTCTCTTGAATGGCTTCTAATATTTTTGAGATAGAACACAACTAGGTTCTTTAATTTCCTCTCTTGAATGGCTTCATGCCAAAAATTACCAAACTATAGTGGAAACATCCCTCCCCTTAAACATGTTAAAACTTAATACATATAATAGGGTATTGAGTTAAATTGTTAAATAATTATTCCTTGACACTCTTATTGATGCATCTATTATGGACTTGTCAGTTGTGTCAACACAAATATAATTTTTAGTGCCTATTACTACTCAAAACATGTTTTCATCCCCTTTGGTGACTACTCAACTTTTTAATCTAAATCCAACTGTGCCCATAGTTCAATCATTCCTTCAAGTTATAAAAACCTTAGAAGACATAATTAAAAACATTAAATAAAAATATTTTAAATCCCCTCATTCTATAGACTCAAAAGATGTGTTTCTTAACCCTCTTTCACTTTATGTATATTTGTACCCTTTGCTAACTAGATTTGTTGCACTTAAGTTCAGATTTGATGATGGCAAGGGTGATCATGAATAACATCTTGGAACATTTTATGTGACATGCCTTGACTATGCTTCCAAAGATAAACTTTTGAAAATATTATTTGTAATAAGTCTCAAGAACTATGCTTTGAGGTGGTTTTATGATTTACCTCTCCAATATGTAAAATCATTCAAAACTATTGCCAACAAATTCTTAGCACACTATACCATTGAAATTTATGAAAATATTTCCTATTCTCAAATTGCCAAAATCAAATAATAAACCAATTAACTTATCAATGAATGTGTCTTGAGATATAAGATAATGCTAGCCAAAATAAACAATCTTATGGTAGACAAAGAGATTCTAGACATTCAAGAATTTTTTTTTTGCTCTTTTACATCAGTCTATTATTTTCAATAATTTCAAATCTTTCAATGACTTATACAAGGTTATATGAGATTGTGAAATGAAGCTTATCTTATTGAATAATCTTAAATATGTAGTAAACACATTAGTTGCATCTATATCTATTGCTAAATTCATAAGTAAAATAAGTTATAAGGTACTCATAAACCTAAAAAGGAAAAAACTATAATGATTAACATCGTTTCATAACAACCTAATTGGTTTTTCCTATTCAATGAACCAAATAGACAATTAACATGTTTATTTGAGTCCCTAGGCTCATTACTCCCATGGTTACTAGAGTGTAATCTTATATCTGTACCTCATCCTATCCATCTTGATATGAGTCAACCTCTACAAAAATGATATGATGAAAATACTTATTGTGATTATCATCAAGGACTAGGACATTATATAGGTAGATGCCTGAACATGAAGTGCAAGATTCAAGATCTTATCAATGACCAAAAAATTATATTTGAGGATCCACCAAAGGAATTAGGTTCACAACCTGGTGATCACCATAAATAAGAAATATTTAACAATCCGTTGGAAGACCCTCCTAATAATAAATTAAAAGTTCAAAATTCATATAATACACATCGTCCTCCATCACATTATGGGAATCCATTATATGGGCTTATTGTTAATTACACGTGACATAAACATCCTATACCTGTAGATACCATCTATTACTTTCATTGATAGTGAAATTAAGGATGATGAATATACTGTTCATTCTTTATTCCTTTAAGCATACCTTGAAAAACATGCCATACATAATTTTATGAATGATAATGGTGCAACTAGAAATGTTTACACCATGACATTACTTATACACTTGGGTTATACTCATAATGACTTAGATCCTTATACCAAATCAACTAGAGCATTCAATGGGACCTCCCATAAGGTTCTTAGTGATATTGACCTACCATACCAAGCTGGTCCTACACATGTGGTTACTAAATTATCACATGGTAAATTTTAGTAGTGAATATTCATTGATTAATGAATATTTGGTTTTTGGGAAAATGTATTTAAAACTTTTAGGGGAGTAGTACATAGGATCCATTCACGTATAATTTTGAGATGTAAATTTTTCTATAGGTCGACTTGCCAATTATTTAAAATAATTATAGGGGAAACCAAGTAATTCATATTAGATATAGATTACGTATGTTCACAATGGTTACCAATGAATTATCATTCTTTATATCATTACAAAATTGAATTTTAAGGCAACCCAATGGCATCCTTGTGTTTGGTTAACAACATCCATTTAACCACTTGACTGTCTATCTCCCCATTGTCGCTACATGATTGCATCTTGTGTTGCCCCACTATTAATATCCCACTACATATTGTGTTGCTTGATTGCATACCATATTACCTAACTACATTCTATACCACCCCACTACCACCACTTGACTGCATAATATGTCTTTAGACTATTGTCATCGATTACATCTTATCATCACTTGAATGTTATTACCTAGTAGTGCCTTTACAAAAAAATTTGCTCGAATACATCTTGTGCCTCCTCATTTTTAGTACCTAACTGTACACTATGTCCCTAGATTGATGCTCTTTGAATGCATCTTACCATCACCTGACTATTGTCTCTCGATAGTGCCTTCTCAATTGCTATCACCTGAATACATCTTGAGCCCTCCTCCATCCTCTTTTCATTAAACTGGTGTTAGGTGGTAAGGGTAAAACACCAAAACAAATATTAATAAAATCATACATATTATCTTGTTTTGAAAACCCAGGAAAGATGATGAAAATACTGACTTGCACTAAAAATACATGAATTTTTTAAACCCTTTTTTTTAAAAATTGGTAATTTTCTTTTTAATTGTAGAATAATTTTAAAACCCTTTTAATGGATAAGTACCCCTTGATAATAATATTATTTCATTAAAACTAATTAATCGCAATAACATCTTGTCACCTAAATATTTTATTAATGACATGCCACCCTTAGAAGGCACTCCTTTGGACAATTTTGAATAGATTTGCAGTTCTCATCAGACACCAAATTTAGTTGAAAATTCTACCCAAAAATCTTGATGGAGGAAGTTAAGTACATGGACAATTGGAAGGTCTTTTCAAGTTGATTGGGTAATAAAATATCTGTTTATAGAAATTATAGAACTAAAAAATTGTAATAAGACTCCAACAAAATGTTAATGTAAAATATATAGTTAGAATCTTGGAAGAACATAAAATGTAACTTAAATTGGATATAATTGAGAAACATTATAAGAAAATATATATATATATATATACATACATATATATATATACATATATATATATATATATATACATATATACACACACACACACACACACACACACACATATATACATATATACATAGATATATACATATATATATATATATACATATATACATATATATATATATACATATATATATATACATATATATATATACATATATATATATACATATATATATACATATATACATATATACATATATACATATATATATATATATATATATATATATATATATATATATATATATATATATATATACACATGAAGAACCGAGATGGATAGATAACAAGAACACACAGATGAAAAAATGGAAAATAATGCATTTATTTATGATATGCACGTGAATATGAAAATGATCAAAAATGACAAAAAAATCTTGCTTCAAAAGGGTGAACAATCAAATCTTAATTTTAAAATGTTATGTTGTCCAATCTACAGGAAAAATATGTACAATTCTCTATGGTTTACCACATTTTAAAAAACAAAAAACCCATTTCTATTTTTTTAGATTATAATATTTTATTTCAATATATTGGGTTTCATGATATTAGACAATCACACTGGTTGAATAGGAATGCTTGGAAATTGTAAAATATCTAGAAATGGCTAAAAAGGAAGATTTAAAAGAAAAAATTAAGAGATCATTGTTTATCTCATTGTCCATTGATGAAGTAACTCTAGTTGACACCACATCATGGGTTTGCATGCATGTTTATACTTTTGAAAACTATAAACATTATCATCTATTATCTATTTATAAGATGATATAAAATTGTAATGGAAAAATCTTTCACAAATTGGTGGTATCTAATTTGAGAGATAAAGATGGGATGGATGATTATGCCATAGCTAGGAAATCGGTGTGTGTTGGCATTGATGGTACATCAGTAATGCAAGCACATAGAAGTGGTATTTTTATTTGAATTAAATCAATAGTTACCCCATTTTTTATTTTAATTCATTGCATTGATCATAGGGTGAATCTTGTGTACCAAATTGTTATCACATTTGGTGATATCACAAAACTAAAAGAACTCATTCATGACATGCTTTCTTATATGTCAAGTAGGTCAAGAAGATTTTTGAAGTTCTAAAAAATTTCAATTGGGGTCATTGATGGTAAAAAACTAGTGAATTACATTGATACAAGATGGATTTCCTTGTAACAACCCACATGCATAATTTATGAGGAATATCCATTTTTAATATGTTTTATGTATAAATACCACAAGGAAGTTGATAAGGCAAAACATTTTTTGTACCATTTAATATATTTGAAAACATTACTGACATTATGCAATACTCTAACAATGTTGAAGGAAATAAACTCTTTAATGAAACATGCCCAGGAAAGGTCAATATATATTATTAACTTCATACATTCAAGAAAACGTGTATGTCAATCTTTAGATATATTATACACATCGAATGAAAACTTTCATGAAGTTATTTTTAAAACTTGACAAATTTTGATACATTTTGAGAATCCAGAGGGTTATTTGAAATTCAATATCAATGATCATCTTTATGTCCTGCTAAATGGAAATGAGATTCCAACACACACATTCTACAAAAGACTTGAAGTTGTGGTAGTTGAACCTGAAGATGTACCTATAACACATTTTTTATATGATAATATTACATTAAAATGTGAACTAAATTAATTTGAGTCTCTCAAAACCTATCTACTAAAATAAAGAACATTTTTAAAGTGATGATTTGTTAGAGAGCATGGGAGTTATGAATCTCATTGTTTAAAATAGTGTTAATAGCTAACAACAAATTAGCAATTTATCTCACACATACAAGGGTTCAATTTTTAATCATTTCCATAAATCTAGAGACTTGAATTATCTTTCATGATGTCAAAACATAGAAACAGGTTGGATAAAAATCTAGAGACTTGCTTGAGATTGTATGTTTCACATTATTCTATGGACAAGTTTCCTTATGTAAGATCACTCACAAAATGGATTTCTCTAGACAAAAGAAGAGGCATCAGTAATATTGTGACCAATGCATTATTTTGTGAACAAGTTTCCTTATAAAAGAGTACTCTTGTCATGGAGTTCTCTAGATAAAAGAAGTGGCATTAATCATATAGTGACCAATATAGAGGAAGTGAATACTGAGACTGAATACTCCATTGACATGGTAGATGCAAAACACACTTATGATGAGAAAGCTTCTCAAGGATTATTTTAGCTACCAGAGATTTAGTTTGATATGTTTAGCAATTAATATTTTATAAAATATTTCATATTTTTTTCTCTTGTACAATATTTGCTAGATTGAGTTTAGTAAAATTTATGATACCCTTATGATTAACATAATATATGTTTTTCTTGCTAGTTAAGATTTTTTAATCTATTTCATGCATGCAAACTACTTGTAAATTTTTTAACTCTTTCTATGGATTAATTGAGAGGAAATTAGAACTGATGTCTTTACTTTCACAAAAATTATGAAACAACTTTGAGATAGTAAAAAATGTAGCAATACTTCTTTAAATAAGACTAAAATTTAACACTTCATTTTTTGTCTTATTACAATTCTATATACATAATACACTTGTTATGAGCTTCTTATTTTTAAAAATAACCCTAACGACTTCTTCAAACATAGAAATGGTTGGCAACAATTATTTCTACTGTCCATCTACAATATGCAACTTGGTCAAACCTCTTGTTACCTAGTTGCATGATGCATTCTGGTGAAAGCATGTACCACCTGACAACATGATATAACATGATAGTAGTAAGTGTTGCCTAGCATGATGCAGCTAGGCAATAACAAAACTATAAGAACTACTTGATTACATTGAAGCAAATAGACAGAATCTATACCAATCCATTATATATGTGACCATATAAATTAATAGTCTCCCTATGTACCACAATACATTTAAACATAATCACCAAATTATTAATTAAATACTATGATACATTTAAAATCTTGACCATAATACATAAAAACATAATAGTGTTTAATAGCTCTCATTGTCATTTTGAACATTGCCTACAATATATTTAAGACTAGAGAATATTTTAAAAAGATTATTTAAACAATATATTTAACCAAGATTATTTCAAGCAAACATTCTACCTTAAAATATACACTACAATCTACTTTATTTACATCAAAAAATCAATATTCACCCAAGTATTAATTAAATAATAGACTACCTATAACTCCATAGAATATTTAAGGTTAACCTTGACCATAACACATTTAAAATCTTAAAATTACAAACCAAGAGTATTTCAAACACAAAGTGTAACTGATATCAGTGACATTTATAATGTCTTGAATTAAATAAGTTTTTTTTAATATAATAAAGTGTTTTTGAAATAATATGATTGACATCATTATCTTTTCGAACATTATAATATTTTTGAAATAAATAAAAAACTTCCTTATATAGACTCTCCACCCATTTGCTTCATACCATTGCCCTCCATTAAAACCCCACTCTTTTTACCAACCTATGTGCCCTCCTTGATAACTCCTTTAAGAATATCCTCTGTAGTAGAATTGATGTTTTAAATATTTTCTCTCTCATCATTTGTTGTATCTCTTGATAAATTCAAACCTAGGTCTATGTCTATTTTGTCCTTCAAAAAAATATCTAGATCCATATCATGCTCTTTAATAATTTTATTCAAAGTGTTGTTTTTTTAATTTAAGAAACCAATATTTTTCTTGGATACAATTGCGGAGATTATACTTTTGTGTGTGTTTTTCAAATGGACATTAAGAAGATGTTCTTCTTTCCTCAATTTTTTGTATTTTTCTTGCAATTGAAAAATAAAATATAAGACTCAAGTATATAAAAATTATAATAACAAGAATACATTCTAGAGATGATTTAAAAACTTAACAAATCTTTTAGTTTCTATACTTTGGTAATGACAACAAGGTTTTATATCTATCCCATTTATTGAAATAGGCTTGTAATTCCACGCTTAAATTTTCCAACATGTTTATCATAATGCCTAATTCCTTTTCATTATAAACATTATTTATATAAATTAACCTAGATTGAGCTTGATTGAATAAGACATCAATCTTTGAGGGTTAATTTTTAATAAGCGTAAACAAATTAAGTCTATGGGAGTGATTTTAAAAATGGGAATTGGTTTCCTTGATCAATATTTTTTCCCTTATCTCCCATTGTTTTAAATCATTGAACACATCAATAACACCCTCCTTTAAATTAGAAATTAGATTTTTTGAAGTTAAAATATCTAATAGAAAATAAGTGATAGAATCATTAGATAAGTTCAAATTATTAGTGGCAAATGGAGTAGAGGGTGAAGAGGTAGAAGGAATTTCTATTTTAGGCACATTAGAAACTTTAATAAAATCATGTATATTGAATTCACCACCAACCACGTACCTCTTTCGATCCGAAGATACTCTTCATCAAGATAAATATGCTGTAAACATGTAAGTTCATGTGCACTATAAACACCACCAATAGAGAAATTTGGGAATAAAAACACAAAAAATTATAGGGTTCCTCTACTTTGTGTAGTGAGGGTTATATTTTTCCCTCTTCTTTCAGTTTGTATAGGTTGTGTGGGTGGCGGCATATTTCTCCTCACAGATGTAGGATGACATGCAAATTAAAAAATTATTTAAAAATTAAAAATTTGAAAACACAATACAAATTCAAAATTAAATAGTTATTATGTGTAGTTAGAGAGATTGCCTCTTCCACTCTACTTGTCATAGTGGGAGTCACAGTAGTGATTTAAATTACAAATAAATAAATTATGTAGTTAATAAATTATCCAATAGAAGAAAATTCAATTCAAAAATAAAACTCTTAATGTATAAAGCATTGAAAGTGTTGTTGGGAAGATTACTTAATGACAATAGCTCAAGATTCCACTGCAAAAGGTAAACAAATTAATAAAATAATATAGAGAGTAATCTTTCATTGAATAATAAAAGAAATAAATTATCATGGAAATTTGGGAGGAGAACCTGCAAGTGGAGATGGCATTGAAGAAGGCCTTGGGCATTTATAAATTTAAAATGAATTAAACAAAGACTCTTTGGACTTGATATTGCCATAGCTCTCAAGACCATGATGACCTTTTAATGTTTCCTATCTTCTTATGTTGTATACATGAATTATTATCTATAAAAAGACAAGAAATGTCACAATTTAAATTAATAAATAAATATAAAGAAATAATGTTAATTAATTTTAAGGGTAAACTTACCTCCTATTCCTCGATGGATAAAGAATTAGTGGTATTTTTAGTATGCAGGGAAGTTGGAATCATAATTTTTTGTATATCATATAACGCCTCATAATATAAGGCTAGAATAGATTTATAGGTTGAAATGGTGGAGCTCTCATTCAAAAAAACATAATTTGACTCAAACCTAATCCTAGAAAATATATACATACACTAGTCATACTTTAACCCCAATAGAGAGTGAATAATATAGTAAACAACCCAGTAGGGAATGGCCCCTAGGATTCCTTATAAAATAATTTTGGTTTGGAATAAATTCATAATGGATTTCAAAATTGAATGAGATATTTTATCCACTTGGATTCCACTTATAAGCTAAATAATTGTAAGGAAAGTAGAAAATATGTAATTAGGACATCATACTAAGCAATAAGAATAATGATTCACTAAATATTAAAATATATATATATATATATATATATATATATATATATATATATATATATATATATATATATCAATAATAAATTTGGCACTTACCAGTTGGGTTGATGGATATGTTGTAAACATACTCCAAGTAATTTTTAACCTCATCAGATAACAGGGCTAATTTATTGTTAACAGGATTTACACTGCAATGTCAAAGACTTATTAAATTATGGATATCCAAAGGAGATGTGCCAAAGGATATCAACTTTATGTTTGTATGAACATGGAATCAGTTCATGCTATAGTCATAGTAAGCCATCAGAGATTAGAGTAGGTTAATAGTGGTGTCATATCGAGGCATGTCCATGAAGCCTTGGAAATTGCATTTATTGATCAAATTGACATACATCTCAGGATGCTTTTATAACCTGCGAAAATTTGAACAAAATTAATTATTAAAATGTACTTGTGGAAGAAATATGCGTCTATAAATTATATAGTTATTGAAGCAATTTGGATGAAAATTTGTTGTTGGTATAAATTTGAAGAAGAGAGAGTGGGATGATAAAAAACTGTGACTAAAGTGTTAAAATGAGGGCCAAATGGGGTTTTTATATGGTCCTAGGATAATAAAAATATATATTTCAGATAACTAGTGGTAAATGGTCATGTATTATTATCACCCAATTGCATCATTCAACATGGTGGCATCCACTGTTAGTTAAATGCATCATGTAATTAGGCAATAATTGATGTCACTTGATGACACCATGTAACTAAGGGATAATAAATGTTCTATAGTTATACAATATAACTGGGCATAAATAGACACCACCCAATAGCATGTTGGTGTCAGGTGGTAGCAGATGTCAAATGCTCAAATAGTGAAATAGGGAAGCAATAGGTATTGCTTGACAACATATTGATGTTCCGAGAAAATAGATTTTACCTAGTTGTATAGTGTGATTAAGTGGCGATAGGCACCACCAAATAACATGTTGATACTAGGTGGTAGTAAATGTCCCTTAGTTGCATGTCATGGTTAAAAAAATTATACGATGGCACATGCCACTTGATAACATTCTTTAATTGGGTGGCATTTTAGTCACATAACTATAGTATGGTGGGAAATTCTAAAGAAACTTAAATAATGAAAAAAAAAATAGTAGATTTGCCAAATATATGAATCAGATTTGCCTAAATAAACCTAAGGTGGTTTTCAACATGAGATCTTAAAATGAACCCTTCTTTATCAGTTATCCCTTACACAACTATATTTGATATGTTAATATGAATACCTTGGACACACACCCCTCAATTAATACCTTCTACAATAGATGGATGTGTAAATACATTCATACCAAAATAGAACACCTTATGATACGAAATCGTTGGTTTATATTTTATGGTCATTCCAAAAAGCATATTAGTTTTTTAAATGGATCACAAAAGCATTCACTAGTGTTATCAATATTTATTTAATTTGACACACATCTGATATGATTAGAGATTTATTTGATTCAAAGATAAAATAATGTATTTCTAAAGCAATTTAAAGTTCCAAGATGGAGTTTGGAGTTAGTATGTTTCATCACAAAATTAGGAATAAATAAAAAATTGAGACACTATGGCACTAATTTTTTAGTTTGAATTAAGGAAAGAAGGAGATCCATGTAGCCTCAACTCCTATAAGTTCTGTCAAAATTTATATCTCATAAAATTCTAAAAATTCATGTTCTATTATGTAGACCAAGTACAATAGATGTTTTTTTTCTATAAACACTTAATGCAAAATCTTCACCTTGAGCTTCAGAAAAAGTTATAAATATTTATGGTAACTAAGGCACCCAACAAATTTTTATAAATTTTGACTTCATCAAAACTTCAAAAAGATTACACCATCGTGAAGACCAAGTAGAAGAGATAATTTTTTACTATAATTATTTTTCAAAACTTTTAAGCCCCAAGACTTATTCTAAATATACATAATTTTTAAGTACCTCATGAACTTCCTTCTATTCTTCATATCCCAAAACCTCTTCAAGTCCAAGTTAGGTCTAGGTTCTTCCAAGCTGAAAAAGTTGTAGATAGGTCTAGGTTTATCCAAGTTGAAAACATTTTAAATATACCTAAGTACATATTATGATTGAAATTCAATAGAGTATAAGATATAAGTGTGGGCTTTATAATAAATATTAAAATGATCCCTTGGAGTGTAAAAATATTAAAATTATTTGAGGAAAATAAATACATTCTATTTTTTAGATATACCTTTTATGTTTGGAATCTATTTTAGCTTGCATTAGAAGCATTATAAATATATTTTAATGAGTAATACAATTTCATGAAGTATTTGATCTTTGAATAAATTTTTATATGGATTCAATATTAAGCTACCTTTAAAAGTCCCATTTAAATAACTTGGTTTCAAATATATGCGGTAAGCCCAAGTTAAATACCTAATTATTTTATAAAAGTGAATTTAATTATTTAATTATGATTTTATAAAAATAAAGTCATTCCTCATGTTCAAAGGCCATAAATCAATTTAACATTATCATATTTTAAAGAGTTGTATGGAAAAAATAAAAATAAAAAAAGAGTAAAATCAAGTTATGGTTAGATTGGTCTTAGGTGAGGTTAAGTAAAAAGGTCTATTGTAACTATTGTGTGAAGGAAAAGAAATATAACTAGTCTAATATGTCTTGTAAGAAGGGCTTAACATTTTTTATTCTTCCAACTCAAAGAGAGGGATACTACAACTTTATGTATATCTCATTATTTACTAAAAATTTGTGAATAGGATGGATTATAATTTATGAGTAAACTATATTAATTTACATGCATTTGAAATTATCCACTAATGAACTATTATTTTTGGTTCATGAATGATGATATATCTTAGATTCTAATATTTTTTTGATTATGTGTAAACCCTTGACATTTGAATTTTTTTGTTATAATCCCTTGATGATAGAATTTGTTTTATATACACATAATCATGTTTGAGTAAGTATTGTGAGTTTTTAGCTAATATCTACTCTCATCGCATATTTTTTCTATATGCTTATTTACATGTTCAAAATAATATTCTATACCATTAGTATTTAATTATAAAAGAAACCTTTTTTAAAATAAGGAATATAAGACTTTGTGTTCTTTTTGTTTCAAAAATACAAAGGTGTAGCATTGTACATTGTCTCTTAGAACTCTTATGATGATGTTATGTGTTATCTTATATGAATTATACATTTCTCACCTTTTTAAGAATACAAAGTTCAGTTATTGAACTATCAGAATCATTCCATTTGAAATCAAGTTATCTAGATAATTTTATGTGTTTACTTCACTATGGGTTTCACATTATGTCCTCTTTTCTCCCCATTCCTTTTTTGTTTCTATTTTCATCCTTTATCTCATTTATGATTCATTTCAATACTTTTTATTTTAAATAATTGGAAAAAATACATCATATGAGAGAGTTGCCTATATTAAATGCAAATGAAAATCACTAGTGAATCAATGAGTTTTCTAATGTTGAAATATTTATGTCACTTATATATGGGTAAGTCAGTGAAATGATTCAAGGGATCATAAAGACATAATATTTCAAATAATTTTTAGTGAATCTAGTAGGTATCAAAGTTCCTTGTGGATTTAATTTTTATATATTTTAAGGAACTCCTAATGGAATGGAGGTTGGAGATAATATTAAAATGATGTATGTGTTTCCTTGATCTTTATGATTGAATAAATTGAAATTATTTAGGACAACTCTTTTGTACTTCCAAACAAATGGAAAAACTATTTTAGACCTTTTGCTTTGGCCCAATATAATAATTTGCCTTCAAGTTAAAGAAAGCAAATTTCAAAAAATATATAAATAAGAATCTCAAAATGAAGGTTATCTCACTTGGTATTTCATTGTGGCATGTTGTGTACTGGAAGTAGCTAAGAATGATTAATTTTTTAGGATTTTTATTGAAACACACATTTGATAGACTTTTAATTTGTTTCAAAAAATAGAAATAGATTGGATAAAAATCTAGAGAATTTCTTGACACTGTATGATTCACATTATTATGTGAAAAATATTCCTTAAGAAAGATCACTAGCAACATGGAAATCTCTAGTTAAAACAAGAGGCATCAGTAATATATTGACCAATATAGTAGTTGTGAATACTAAGATTTAATATGGCATTGACATGGTGGATGCAAATCACACTTATGATGAGCAAGTTTATCGAAGATTTTTTGAGCTACCCAAGTTTTAGTTTCACATGTGTAGAAATTACTATTTTATAAAATATTTCATATTTTTTATTTTGTAAAATATTTGAAAGATTGATTTCAGCAAAACTATTTATAACCTTATGATTAACTTAATAGATGTTTTTCTTTCTAATTTAAGTTGTTTAATCTATTTAATGCATGTAAACTACTTATAATCTGTTTAAGCTCTTTCTATGGATTAATTGAGAGTTAATTAGAACTAATGTCGTTAATTTCAAAAAAAATATGAAGCAAATTTGGGATAGTATAAAAAGTAGAAATACTTATTTAATAAATAATGAAATTTAGCACTTCATTATTTGTCCTATTACAATTCTATGTACACAATCTACTTTTTATGAGCTTATTAGTTTGAAAAATAACCCTAAAGACTTCTTCAGATAGGGAAATGGGTGGTAATTATTGTTGTTACCACCCAACTAAAACATGAAATTGGGTGAAACCTCTTTCCACCAAGCTACATGATGCATCTAAGTGACAGTAAGTGTTGCTTAGCAACATGCTACAACCCAATGGCCATAAGTACCACCTAGTAGTATGATACAACCAAGTAGTAACAAAACTATAAGAACTGCTTAGTTGCATTGAAGAAAATAGATAGAAGTAGGACTAATCCATTTTATATTTGACCATATAACTTAATAATCAACATATGCACCATAATACATCTTTACACATAATCAATAATCACCAAAGTATTAATTAAATACTACAATACATTTAAAATATTTACCATAATAGATTTAAACATAATAGTGTTTAATAGTTATCATTGTCATTTTGAGCATTTCCTATAGAATATTTAAGACTATATAATATTTAAACAATACATTTAACCAAGATTATTTCAAATAACCATTAAACCTTGAAATATACACTATAGATTGCTTCATTTAGTTCATAAAATCAATATATTCCTAAGTATTAATTAAATAATACACTACTATAAATCCATATAATATTTAAGGCTAATTTTGGCCACAACACATTTAAAATCTTAGAATTACAAACCAAGATTTTTTCAAACATAAAGTGTAACTGATATCATTGACATGTATAATGTCTTGAATTAAACAAGTGTTTTCAAACATAATAATGTTTTTTTGAAATAAATATGATTAAATTCATTGTCTTTTTGAACATTATAATATTTTTGAAACAAATAAACATCTTCCTTAAATAGGCTCTTTGCCCATTTACTACATGCCATTATCCTCCACTAAAACCCCACTCTCTTGAATGGCCTATTTGCTCTTCTTGATAACTTCTTTAAGAAGATCCTCTAGAGTAGAATTGATATTTACAAGATTTTCTATCTCCTCATTTGTTGTATCTCCTACTCAATGTAGACTTAGATCTGCATCTATTTTCTCCTTGAATAAAATATCTAGGTCCATATCGAGCTCTTTAATAATTTTCTTCAAAGTTTTATTCTATTTATTTAATAGAACAATATTTTCCTTGAATGTGATAGTTAAGGTTATAATTTTGTGGGTGTTTTTCAAGTGGAAATTAATAAGCTATATTTTTTTGTTCAAATTCTCATATCTTTCCTACAATGGAAAAAATATATAAGACTCAAGTACATAAAAATTCTAATAACAAGATTACATGCTAGAAATGATTTTTAAAAAAATTACCAAAACTTTTCCCTTCTCTACTTGGACAATGACAACGAGGTTTATATATCTATCAGATTTATTAAAATAGGACTATGCTTCTAAATTTAAATTTTCCAACATGTTTATCATAATTCCTAAAACATTGTCATTATAAACATTATTAACAAAAAGTAACCCAGATTGAGCTTGATTGAATAAAACATCAAAGTTTGAGGGTTCATTGTGAACTAGCATAAACAAATTATGTTTTTGGGAGTGATTATGAAAATGGGAATTGGTTTCCTTGATTAACAATTTTTCCCTTGTCTCTTATTTTTTTAAAGCATTCAACTCATTAATAACACCCTCCTTTAAATTATAAATTAGATTTTCTCAAAATAAATTATCTAATGGAAAATAAGTGATAGAATAACCAAAAAAGTTAAAATTATTGGTGGTAAGTGGAGTAGAGGTGGAAGAGTTATAAGCCACTTCTATTACAAGTACATTATAATGTTAAATAAAATCATGTCGATTATTGGTGGTAATTGGAGTAGATGGGAAGAGGTATAAGGAACTTCTATTTCAAGCACATTAGAACCTTGAAGAAAATCATGTGGATTAAATTCACCACCAATCAGGGTCCCACTTTTGATCCCAAGATAGTCTTCATCAAAATAAATATGCTACAAACATTTAAGTCCATGTGCACTAGAAACACCACCAATAGAGAAATTTAGGAACCCAAACACAAAAAATTGTAAGGTTCTTATGCTCTGTAAAGAGAGGGTGATAATATTCACTCTTCTCTAATTCTAGATGGGTGGTATTGGTGGTCAAATACTTCTCCTCACATATGTAGGATGACCTACAAAATAAAACATTATTTAAAAATTGTAAATTTGAAAACATAATACAAAATCAAAATTAAATAGTTATTACGTGTAGTCAGGGAGATTGCCTCTTTCACTCTATTTGTCCTAGTGGGAGTGACAATGGTGGTTTCAAATGAAAAATAATAAATTATTCAGTTAATAAATTATAAAATAGAAGAAAATTAAATTCCAAAAAATAAAAGTTTTAAGGTATAAAACATTGAAAGTGTTGTTAGAAATATTACTCAACAACAACAACTCGATAGTCCACTGTGAAAAGTAAAAAAAATAATAAAATAATATTTTATATTGAAGAAGGCCTTGGGCATTTATAAATTTGAAATGAATTAAACAAAGAATATATGTATTTGGTATCACCAAAGCCCTCAAGACCATGCTGACCTTTTAATGTTGCCTATCCTCTTATGTTGTATGCATGAATTTTTATCTATAGAAAGCCAAATAATGTTAAAATTTAAATTTATAAATAAATATAAAGCAATAGAGCTGATTTTTTTTAGTGCTAAACTTACCTCTTATTCCTCGATTGTCAAAGAATTAGTGGTCTTTTTTGTATGTAGGAAAGTTAGAATCATAATCTTTTGTATATCATATAAGGCCTCAGAATACATAAACAATAAAGTTGGAAGACGAAATGGTGGAAATCTCATTCATAAACTCATAATTTAACTCAAACCTAATCCTACTCGATATATGCATGCACCACTCACACTTTAACACTGATAGAGAATAAAGAATATAATAAGCAACGCAATTGAGAATGTCCACTAGTCTTTCATATAAAATAATTATATCTTGGAAAAAATTTGCAATGGCTTTTAGAAATGAATGGGATATTTCATCCACTTAGATTCCCCTTCTGAGTTGAATATCTAAAATGAAAGTAGAAAACATGCAATTAGTATATTGGACTAAGTAAAAAAAGTAATTAGTTACTAATTATTAAGGAAATAATATGAATAATAAATTTATCACTAACTAGTTGGGTCAATGGACAAGTTGTAGAAATATTCTAAATAATTGTTGCCTTCATTGGATAACAGGGTTAAATTGTTGTTAACAAGGTTTTCATTACAATGTGAAGAGTAGGGTAAATTATGGATACTAAAAGGAGAGGTGCTAAAGGATATCAATTTTATGTTCACATGCACATGGAATTGGGGCTCCCTATAGATGTATAAAGCCATCAAAAATTAGAACAAGTGATTATTGCTGTTATATTAAGGCATGTCTATGAGGCCTTGGAATTCACCAGTATTGGTCTAATTGACATATGTCTTAGGATGCTTCACTAACATGAGGAAGTATGAACACATTAAATTATTAAATATTTTACTTGTGGATGAAACATGCATCTATGGATGTTGTAGTTATTGAATCCATTTGGATGTAAATTTGTCATTGGTTAGAAGTAGAACAAGAGAGAGCAAGATGAGAAAAAAGATTTGGCTTAAGTGTTAAAATGAGGACCAAGGAGGGTATTTACATTTTCTTAGGATAATAAAAGTAGACATTTCATGTGACTCATGGTAATCAGTCATGTATTAATGTCACCTGATTGCATCATTTATCTCGATAGCATCCACTAATAGCCAAATACACCATGTAGTTGGGTAACATTTGATGTTGCTAGATAACACCCAATGACTAGGGGATAATAAATGTCACATAATTATATGGTATAATTGGGAAATAACAAACATTGTCTAATGTCATTTTAGTGTTGGGTAGTAGCATGTGTCACCTAGTAACATAGTACAATCAAGCAGTAATAAGCATTACCTAATAACATATTGGTATCATGAGATAGTATATTTCTCTAGGATATATAGTGTGATTGGGTGGTAATAGGTACCACCTGATAATATGTTGCTATCAGGGACTAACATATGCCACTTGGTTACATATCATGGTTGGGTGACAACATGTGTTGCTTGGTAGCATTAAAAAATTATACAGTGGCACATGTATCCTCATAGAATTATTGAATTGGGTGGTACTTCGGTCCCCTGAGTATAGTGTTCAAGTAGACAATTATTTCCAATCTTAAAAGATGAAAAAAAAAACTTTAGAATCGATAAATTTTAAGAAGTTATTAACGAGATTCTCTAAATGAACCTTAGGTGGTTTCTGATATGGGCTCTTAAAATGGACCATGATTTATCAGTTATGTCTTCAACAAGTATATTTTATATGTTATTGGAAAGTGCTTGGATACACACTCCTCAAATAATACCTTATATAATGCATGTATTTGTAAATACATTCATACCAAAATAGAACACTTTTTGATATGAAATCATTGATTTATATTTAAGGTCATTCCAAAAATCATATTAGGTTTGTAAATGGATCAAAAAGCATCCACTAATGTTATCAATATTTTTTCATCTGACACACATCTGATATGATTATGGAATTGTTTGATTCAAATCTAAAATAATGTATTTCAAAAGTAATTTCAATTTCCATAATAGAGTTTGGAGTAACAATATTTCAACATTAAATTAAGAATAAATTTAAAAAATACACTATGGCGCTTATGTCTAAGTTTTAATGAAGGCTAGAAGGAGATCCATGGTACCCTCAACTCCTATAAGTTCTATCCAAATTTGTATGTCATAAAAATATAAGAATTCATGTTCCATTGTGTAGACCAAGTAAACTATATGATTTTTTTCTATAGAAACTTAATGCAAAAGATTCATCTTGAGCCTCAACAATAGTTCTAAATATTTATGGTATGCAAGGCACCCAATAAAGTTTTCTAAATTTTGACTTCGTCAAAACTCCAAAAAGATTACACCATCATAAAGACCATGTAGAAGAGAAATTTTTTTTACTATAATTATTTTTTTTTAAATTTAAGCCCCAAGACATTTATAATTACCTCTATAACTTATTTCTATTTCTCATGCCCCACAACCTCTCAAAGTCCAAGTTAGGTCTACACTATGACAAGTTAAATTTTTTTAGGTTAGGTCTAGGTTTCTCCAAGTTGTAAAAGTTTTGAATATACCTAAGAACATATTGTGCTTTAAATTCAATTAAGTATTATATATAAGTGTGGATTTTAAAATAAATATTAAAATAATCCCTCAAGGCCCAAACATCCTAAAATTATGTGAGGCAAAAAAATACATTCTTTTTTTAATTATGACTTTTACGTTCAAAATCTATTTTAGCTTGAATTAGAAGCATTAGAAATATATTTTAATGAGTAATATAATTTCATTAATTAATTTATCTTTGAATATTTTTTATATGGTTTGAATTTTAATCTACCTTCAAAAGTCCCTTTTATAGAACTTGGTTTCAAATATATATAGCGGGCCCAAGTTAAATATCTAAGTATTTTATAAAAGTGAATTTAATTATTTAATTATGAATTAATTATTATTTTATAAAAACAAAGTCATCCCTCATGTACAAATTACATAATCAATTTAATTTTTTTATATTTTAAAGAGTTGTTTGGAAAAAATAAAAATAAAAAAGAGTAAAATCAAGTTATGGTTAGGTTGGTCTTAGGTGAGGTTAAGCCAAATGATACTTATGTAACTATCATGGGAAAGTAATGAAGTATAACTGGTTTAGAATGTCTTGTAAGAAGGGTTTACCTTATTATTTTCTTCTAACTCAAGGAGAGGGTTGTTGGATATTTGTATATAGCTCATTATTTTCTATAAATTGGTGAATTGAATGGATTGTGATGTGTGAGTAAAATATATTAATTTATAGGTTTTGATATTATCCTTTAATGAACTATTATTTTTTGTTCATTAATGAAGATATATGTTGGATTCTAATACTCTTTTGATTATGTTTAAACCCTTGACATTTGAAGTTTTTTTTTTTAACCTTTAATAGTACACATGGTTTCATAGACACAAAATCGTGTTTAAGAAAGCACCATTATTTTTCAATAAATATTTATGCTCATCACATAATTTTTTTAATATGCATATTTACATTTTCAAAATAATATTATATACCATTATTATTTGATGATAAAAGAAAGCATTTTTGAAATAAGGAATATAAGATTTTGTGTCAAAAATACAAAGGCATTCCATTATACATTATGTCTTAAAAATCATACAACGATGTTATGTGTCATCCTATTTGAATTGTATCTTTCTCAACTTTTTAAGAATACAAATTTAAATTGTTGAATGATCAAAACCATTCCATTTAATATTACGTTGTCTAGATGATTTTATGTGTTTACTTCATTATGGGTTTCACATTATGTCATCTTTTTCTCCCCATTTTTTCTTTTTTCTTTTTTCCTATTTTGATCTTTTTTCTCATTTATGATTCATTTAAATTATTTCTAGTTTAAATAATAGGGAAAAAAACATCATATGATGAAGTTGTCCCTCTTAAACGCAAATGAAAATCACTAATGAATCAATGATTTATCCAATACTAAAATATTTATGTCACTTCTAGATGGGAAATTAAGTGAAATGATTCAAGTGATCATAAAGACAAAATATTTAAAACATTTTTTGGTGACACTAATAGGGATAAAAGTGCATTTTGCATTTAATTTTAAAACATTTGAAGGAACCCCTAAAGTAATAGAGGTTGAAGACAATATTGAAATGATGTGTGTGTGTTGGATTCATCTTTGTCATTGACTAAATTGAATTTATTCAAGTCAACTATGTTCTACTCCCAAACAAATGGAAAAAATATTTTAGACCTTTTGCTTTGGCCCAACACAATGATGTGCCTTCAGGTTGAAGAAAAAAATTCAAAAAATATCTTAATAAGAATCTCAAAATCAAGGTTATCTCATTTGGGCTTTCATTATAGCATGTTGTATGGTATGAGTACATAAGAATGATGTCTTCATCAGGGTTTTTGATGAAACACACACTGGGTATACTTTTTATTGGTTTTAAAAGTTTAAATATTTATTCATTATGGATTGGAACAAAATGACAAACAAGTATTTGGATAGATTCCAACTAATCATGAAATTTTTCGATCATCCATGGTTTTCTATATTAAGAAAAAAAAATGAAGATAATATCTGTAAAATAAAGACAACAATCTAATTTTTCTCTTCATCGATGCTCTACATTTTAAGATTTGTTTCATCTTGAAAAAGAGCAAAATATGTAATGTGTAAAATGCACAATGAACAACCATTGATGTCGAATATGACATGTTCCTATATTTAAAGCTGAAGAAAGATGATGATAAGAATCATACTCTAAATATTCAAAATGATGGACATGAAATAGTGTAGGTCATGAAGAAAAGAAAATGTCAGTTGAAAGATACTAATATTTCACAAAAAAAAATTAAGATAGTAATTCTAATTGGACATAAAAGAAATTAAGTTAAAAAGAGATTAAAAAATTCCCACTCCATATGATTGCTTCAATGTCATATTCTTGAGTGAATAATATTTGTTGAAATGTGATTTAGTTGAGCAATGGGTTATTGAAGGTGCTAACTATATTATTTGTAAAATAAAGACAACCTCCAATAATAAGAATTATCAATATGAAAAAAGAAAAAAAAAATCTTACATTTTATAATCAAAGCAAATATTCTCATTGAATTTAGTTATAAGAATCAATATTTAAAAGTGTTGGAATATTGGAAATAAATAAGGATTTAAAATAAAGCAAGATAAGTGGTGTCAAATATTCATTTCAAGCGACATAGAAATTGTTAAAGCAAATTAATTTGATGAATCATATATATATATATCATTCTCTTTATATATATATATATATATATATATATATATATATATATATATATATATATATATATATATAATTCTCTCTCTCTCTCTCTCTCTCTCTCTCTCTATATATATATATATATATATATATATATATATATATATAAAGAGAATGAAATTATTGATGAACCTAATACAAATTTGTATTCAAACTATGTAAAAAAACATTAATGAAAAGATGCAAATCATAGGTTGCATGTAGTTAAAGGCATGTGTGCAGTGATTTTAACAATAATCATGTTGAAATTTATGAAGTGATAAGTCTAGGTACAAAATGAGATAATGAGGAAAGTCATGTGGATGTTAAAGATAAAAATAAATTGTGTATATTTCCTATTTACAATTAAGACAAGGTTAGTTTCCAATTTGTCTGTCAAGATGAAAACTCTTGTTTTACCAAATTTAAATAATTAACAATGACACAAATTCAATTCTATGAAGAAAATTAAATGAGCATGCAATACGTTGGTAAAAAGAAAGTGTTGTAGAATAATTTTTTAATGCCCTTATTCTAGTATCAAGTTATACATATTTAAAAATAACAAAACATGTCATTAAAGCGATCAAATATTGTATTTTTTTATGTCAATTAAAAACACTACCTATAAAATAATATTTCGTTCTCTTACATTTTACTAGTTAATGTTGTCCCATAGTCAAACCCAGTTGTTGTGGTCAGTTTTTGAACTTAACCACCCACATACTCTCCTAATATATGATTGGAGGAAAATAAAATATAAGTAAACTATAAAATTTCTATAATATTGATACTAACTCCATAGCCTAATGTAAAATTCCTTACAAACCCATTCAATGTTTCATTCACAGACAAATTTATATGGAAAATTGTGCATGGTAAAATTACAAGAATTAGTTTTGGTGGACCAATAACAAAAATAAAACACTTCTTGATATGAAATCATTGATTTTTACTCAAAGATCATTTTTTTTAAAAAAAAAAATCATATTTGTAAATGGATCATAAAAGCATTCACTAATGATTTAAGTACTTGTTTCATCTAGCACTCATTTGATTTGAACATCTACTTATTTTGTTCAAATCTAAAATAATATGTTTCAATATTGATTTCAAGCTATATGATGGAGTTTGTATCTATTATGTTTCCAAATCAAAATGGGAATAAAAAAAGAAAATCAATGGCTCTAGAGTTAATGTCTGAGTCTGAAATATGTCTAAAAGGAGCTCCATGGTAGCTTTAGCTTCTATAATTTTTTCCCAAATTTTTGTCTCATAAAAATTAAAAAAAATCATGTTTCTTTGTGTATATTAATTTCAAGAGATGAATTTTGAATATAATCATTTAATGAAAAAAATTCATATTAATCTTCTAAAATAATTTCATAAATTTTTAATATCTAAGACACTCAAAATTTTATTCTAAATATTAACTTTATCAAAATTTGAAATATTTTATATCTCTACATTTACCATATCAATGGGGTTAAATACTTTTATAATAAATTTGCAAAATTCTTATGTCCCAAATCTTACTAGCATGTTTTTGAACTTTTTGAGACCTTACAAACTTCCTTTAATTTCTTGACTTTATGAAACCTCTAAAAGTTCTGGGCTATGTCTAGGTTACTCCAAGTTACAAAAGATTTAGTTGTGTATAGGTTCCTCCAAGCCTAAAAAGTTCTAAATATAACAAAATTCATTTGGTGCCAGAAAATCTGAATGTCTCAACTAGAATTGTGAGTTTTCAATGAAATATTTTAAAGGTTTTCCCATGTCACAAAAATATTTTGATGGTTTAAGGTAGAAATGCATATTCTTATTTTAGTCTAAATTTTTAGATCAAGACTGTATTTTAACTTTATTATCAATGTTGGAAATATTTTTGAATGAATAATACAATGTCATAAAAGATTTGATCTTTGAAGATATTTCAAGGCTATTTTAATTCTAAGCTACATTCAAAAGTCCCTTTTACAAACCGTGGTTTCAAATATATTTTGTGAGCCAAATTTAAATATTAAATGATTTTGAAAAATTAGATATAATTAATTTATTATAAAATAATAATTATTTTTCAAATACCAATCTTTTATCATCTAAACAGGTCATCCAACGATTTAATATTAATTATTGTAAAGAGTTGCCTAGAAAAGATAAAAGTAAAAATGGTGAAAACTCAAGTTAAGGCTAAGTTAATATCAAGTGAGGTTAAGTAAAATTGTAGTGGGTAAATACTTTACGAAGGAAAGGAATTATAAAAGGCTTAGAATGTATTGTAAAAAGGGTTCGTAATTGTTTCCTCCCAGCTCATGAAGAGAGCTACGACAACCCTGTGCAGATGTAGTTATTTTCTATAAATTGGTAAATTAACCTATTTTTTTCAGATTTAAACACTGTCCGTGCTTAAATTGTTTTATTAGGTAGAAGATTTATTCCTTAATCTTATATTTATATATATATATAAATATAAAAGTTAAAGCCTTTAAATTGTTTTATTAGGTAGAAGATATATATATATATATATATATATATATATATATATATATATATAAATAAAAGTTAAAGTGTTTTGTGTGTTGGGGAAGGAAAAAAAAGGTGAAATATTAAGAAAGAATATGAGAGTGAATTATAGAGGGTACGGTGGGGAAAATTGCTTTGAAGGTTCTTTACATAGAGGAGGACTTGATGAGTTTTATGACATTTTGAAAGGAAGCTGAAAATGAGGTAACATTTTAAATAGGTAATTATTTTTGAAAATTTATAAGTGTAGAATTTTATCATTGAAATTATTAATTAATTTTTGTAAATTATTAAAGATTTGATGTTTTCATATTTCATATCAATTTAATGTCATTTTTTTTATAATTATGTGATTTTTTTTTTTAAAAATGTTTGGGATCACTCCTGTAATCTTTTATCAAAAAATAATGAATTGAAATATAATGAAAATGATCCAAAACGTAAAAAAGGAAAAATTCACACAATAACTTAAAAAATAATATTGATTTTATAAATTAAACAAAATTAGAGTAAAGCAATTTGAAGAGGCATGGACCCATTTCGTCAAACAAGAGAAAAATGATGGGAAGGTCAGTGGAATTTTGGGTAATGAATTATCAGATCTTATACTTACTGAAAAGTTAAAATTATATTTTATTATATATTTACGCATCAGTTTTATCTTAAGAGTAAGAAATGTGAAGTTTGGATTTGGTTTTTATAGGATCCCTCCACTACTAGGATAATGGATTATCAGGATGCAGAAGACGAGGACCAGTGTCATGTTTGATTGCATAATGGGGTGGATTTCGTGTGGAATTGGTATGTAATTGGTCGTAAATGGTGGTGTGACTCCGTAGAAATACGGATCGAAATTAATGTTTCACATTTTGCGTAAATTTTTTTTTATGTATTAACATAAAAAATATGCGCCGACTATATGATGTTTATTCAGCTATATCTAATTAAATTTATTATGATATGTCATTCAATGTTTTTTAAACGTCTTAATTTTAGTTCAACTTAATTTTAGTTCAATATAATGTTCTTGTCTATCGGATTATACCATAGCTAAAATTCTCATAAATTGTATATTTTATTTTATTTTTCTTAAATAAGATCATTTTACATTTATTGAAATATTATTTATAAATATATTCGTTGGATGTTATAATTTATTTTTATTAATAGATACTTTTCGTTATAATTAATATAGATATATTTTTAAAATGTATAAATTTTATAATTTAATTATATTTTATTGATTAATAATTTTATTAAATTTTTTGAACCTTTTTTTATTTATTAATAAAAATGGACATTAATTTAGTTACATCAATAAATTAAATTTCAAAGAAATTTTTCATTAAAAAAAGTTATCAAATTTCATTTCTATTTAAAAGATTATAATATTTTTTTTATTGATTTTTAAAATAAAAAATATATTTTGAAGTCCCGTATGACACTGCTTCCCACAAATCTAAAAAGTTCTCCCAGATTTAAAAAAACAATTACCATAATAATAATAATAATAATAATAATAATAATAATAATAATAATAATAATAATAATAATAATAATAATAATAATAATAAATTAATGTTATAATTTGGTTTTATGAGTTAAAATTGCAATCCTCATCACTACCTCCTTAAATCTATCATCATAAATAATTTAACTAATTAAAAAATAAAAATAAAAATAAAATATTATTATATGACAAATTTGTTAAAATATAATCTATTTTTATATCTTAAATTTATTTTATTATATATTCACTCAAAAATTATTTTAGAAATGAAAACATTTAACCTATAATTACATATTTTTATTAAGTTAATTAGTAGAAAAAATTGTAAATTAATATTAATAATTAATTTATATTATTAATAACATTATAACTTATATAATTTAAATTTTAAAAAATTATGAGGGAAATGGCTCTATCTAAATTCATCGTTACTTAAAACAGTATTTTTCAATGTTTTATATTACAATTGTTACAAGTTAACATTGATTTTAATAAATCATGCCTTATTATAATATATAAACCTTCTACAATTGATATTAGTTAATATTATTTTAATTAATTTTGTAATTTAATAGAATATTTATATATATCGTCTTCATAATATTAATTAAAAATAAAATAAAAATCAATCAAATGTAAATTATTGTTAAATAATATTTAAGTTAAAAATATGAAAGAAATTGACTTAAAATTATATATATTTAAATTAAAAAATATAATAAATAATTTCCATTAAATTATCTTTAAAATGTTAACAATGGAAAAGTTAGTCTCCATTGCAACTACCAATATGTTTAACTTTCATTATACAATGAATACATACAAAGATACATATATTATTAATTTTCTATCTTTGATGAAGAATAAATTATTAATTTTTTTGAATATATACTAATTTTTTATTATTTCAAAATAAAATAATGAGCATTCGATAAACTATGTTTTCATTGACACTATTGATAGTTTCCTTATGATTGTTAGGATGTTTTTTTAATTTTCTTAAAATGATGTCAATGTCACCATCCAATACTAATTCATTATGATTATTTGTAACTTTTAAATTTTTAGTAAAATAATATTAAGATTAAACTTTATACATATTAACAAATATAAATATATTTTTGTTTTTAAAACATTATGGAGCTTTAGAATATTCATGACATGGAATAAATAATGGGCTGATTATGATTCTTATATTACCTCTTTCATCCATTTTCATTGATTAACATTCGCATCATATATTTATTTAAAAAAACATCATGCATCTATAGGGTCAATGGGCTATTGTGTTTTTAACCTTTAAGTATTGTTATACTTGACTTTAACTATATCAAGGATTTCATACAATAATATATGTTATTACTATCATTCAAATTAATTATTATATAATTTTTTATTAATTTTTTTTAAGGAAGTTGTTATATATATATATATATAAAATTATAATTTTAATTTATCAATATATAGTTAATAATAAAATTTCATAAGAAGTTTTCCTTATTTTATTTATTTATTTTTAATATATAATATATTTATAATGTTGAGTAAATATACATTTAAATCAATGAATTTGTTTGGATAAGCTGTCATGATTAAGGGGCATCAACACCATCAAAATCATTCTATGTTTTATAAAGAAATATATAGTAAATTTACATTTTTGATATAATGTCCCCTTCTTCTACATAAGTTGTTAGAAAATACTCTTAACCTATTTAATTCAAGTAACTTATTTAGGAAGGGATAGATAGAATATTTAATTAATTAAATTATAAGTTGTCCTATATCATTTCTAATGATTACTTATATTTAATTAATTATTATGTTGAACAAAAAAAATTATAAAGTGACTTTATAAAGTGTTACTAAAGTTGAAGTACAAAAGTAAAAAAAATAAAAGGAAAGGATAAAATTAAAAAGTGGATCTATTTGCATTATACATCCATACTGGAGCTCACTATTACAAGCTTTTTCTAGTGTATTTTACTATTTTATACATGTGTGTGTACATTCTTAGTGGAGCTCATTATCGTAAGCTTCTACTAGTGGAGTTCACTATTACATACATGTGTATATACATCCTTAGTAGAGCTCACTATTGCAAGTTTTTACTAGTAGAGTTCACCATTACACACGTGTGTGCAAATCCTTAATGGAGCTCACTATTACAAAAAAAATTTATAATGAATTTCACTATTGCACAACTTTCTTGCCCCTCTTTTTGAAAATGTGTTTTCCTTATTAGACCACATTTTCTATTGACCATGTGGACCCCTTGTGTAATGGAGTGCTTTCATGTAGTATGCCCTAGACTCCTTTGTCTCTCTTCCCTCAACACTCTATTTATTATCCTCTCTTACACTCATTCTTCATTCAATTGCTTATCATATTTTTATCAAACCCCTTAGCTAAAACTTGAGATATTTTTAGTCAATTTCTTCTCTTAGGATGAAAACACTTGGAGTGAGGGGGTTTGGAGGATAAAAATCATTTTGCCTATGTGAGTTTATTTCATTCTTGAATCAAATTTACTCCTAATATTTTTGTAATAAGTTTTTGTACTTGTTGATGTTGATGTTGTTGCATATTTGAAGCATTAAAAATTGAAGGTTTTTATTTTTGAAGAATAAATTATTGTTGTCTTGAATAAATATTATGTTTGGGCATATGGCTAGTGTAAATAAGAATTTGGAATTCATCTTGCAAGTAAGATTTTGTTATTTTCAATTAATTGATATTATCTTCCCTTATTATATGTCATATTTAGTATTTGTCAGAGCCACAAAACTTGTTAGCGTATTGTATATCCATGCAAATTAATCATTCTTATGCAGCCAAATGATGGAGCTAACATGTACTATTTAATATGAAATAAATTTAACCCTGCAAGAAATACATCAAAAGAAAAAGAGCAAATTATAGGGGAATTACCCATTACAATTTTATTTGAATAAGAGGTTCTAATAGACATGGGATATAGTAATTAAGATAGAACATTTTAAATTTTTTATTATGTTGCTAGGGGATAGTAGAAGCTAGTTCAATTGATAACTCAAATGATGAAAAATATTTAAAAAAATAGGGAAGATCAAAATAATCTAAGAAATAATGGAAATAATGGAGAAGCCAATAACAAAAAAATTACAGATAATAATTTTTTTTTTGGCATCTATTGGATCAACATCTAGATCTTTGATGCCAACATTTTTTGAAAAATGAAGTTAAGATAAAAGGAAATCAACATAATGGAAATGAGGGTTATGTCGATTAGTTTTATGTGTACCGATCATTAGGAGAGGAGCTTCATATTAATATGTCTTTGGTTGAATTTTTCCAAGTCAAATTGAGAAATAGGCCCAATAAAGAAGGGGCATAATCAAGAGTTACAACGTAAGATGGGTAAGTTATCTGTTCCTATTTTTGATGAATCTAACGAATACACTTCATCAAAATGGGTGAAAAATTTGGATATATACTTTCAACATAACCCCATGATGGAAAATGAAGCCATTAAGTATGCCACATTACACTTGGAGGATGGTGCACATGAGTGGTGGTACCATGGGTTGGTAATACAAGGTCTCAAACTCATTGATTCATATGTTGATTTCACTTAGAGACTAATAGGTAGATTTGATAAGAAACACTAGAGTTGTACTTTAGAGAGTTGGATCAACTTAAGAAATATTGTTTAGTGGATATCTACATAGAAAAATGTTAGTAATATGAATTCATGGTATCTGATGTTTCAATGAAGAGACACATTTTCCTTTTAATAGAAGGGTTGATTGAACCACCTTGAGGATGGATTAAGGCATTTGACCCACCATATTTTCAAGATTTGATTAAAATAGATCAAAGAATGGAGTTTTTAGCACCTAAGTCTAAAATTCAACCTAAGACTTTCCCACCTAAGAAAGATAATAAGAAACCATTTCGAAAGGATTGGACTAAGAAGGTAATTTTTGATGATGAGACCAAGAATGATCTACAAAGGAAAAATCTATGTTTTTCATGTGATTAAGCATAGAAAATAGGATATATATGCCTATTAAGAGGTAAAGTACATTACATTGAGGTTATATAAGATGGTGAAGAAGAGAAATAATATTTTATTTATGAGAGTGATGAAGAGGTGGAAGTGGTTGAATCAAAGGAGTAGGTGACTAGAGAAGATATTGGAGGAACTTTAGGTCGTAATTTTGATACAATTTAAGGCACTCCTAGATATAATCCCTTTCTATTTAGGGGATTATTGTAGGCTCAATAAGTGAAAATAATAATTGGTAGTGGGGCCACCCACAATTTCATTGGTAAGGTTCTAGTTGTGAAGAGAGGCCTTCAGTTGGAATATTTTGATGGATTTAATTTTAGGGTACTAGATGGATTCACCATGAGTTGTATGAATAAAATATCATATATGAATATCATATTAGGAAATAAAATAGTGACTAAAGACTTTTATGTAGTGGTGATAGGTAAAATGGATGTTTATTTAGGATTTTCATGGATGCATTCATTAGGGAAATACTCACAAAATTTTCAAACAATATAATTGAAACCAAAAGTTGATGGAAAGAATGTGGTTCTTCATGGAATATCTAATAGAAGACCTTGATTTATTACAAAAAATATGATAGAGGTTATTTTCATACATGGTGAAGTTGTTTGGATAGCCCAATTCTTTGTGTATACCAAAAATCCTAAAAATGGCAAGAAGTATTATCATGTTAATGTCCAATCATTATTGGACAGGTACAATTTAGTGTTTAGTGACATTGTCCTAGAATGGCACTAGATAGAGGATTTCAGAATGTAATTGAACTTGATGAGGGTAAAAATCAAGTCATAACAACTACTTATTATCACCCTAGAAGGCATAAGGAGGAGATAAATAAGGATATTAGGGAGATGCTTATTATAGGGCATATTAGAACCATTTGTATTATTTTTAATTATTCAATAGTTCTAGTTTAGAATATGGATGTGTCCACGAGCATGTATATTAAATATAGATCCCTCAACAAAAATACAATTAATAACATGTACCCTATACCCAAGATTGATGAGATTCATGGGAAGATCTACTTCTCAAAGCCTGATCTTCGATTAGGATACCACTAGATTCAATTAAGAGAAGAAGAGATCCACAAGACATAATTCAAATGTCTTTATAGTCATTATGAGTTTTTGGTTATGCCATTTAGGTTTACCAACACACATGTTACATTCAACTCCTACATGAATCATATGTTCAATAAGTAGCTATGTATTCTTTCCTTGTTTATTTTGATGATATTTGGGTTTATAGTATAACATGGGAAGATCATATTAGACATTTGGATGAGGTCCTCAACATCATGGAGGCTTAGTCATTATTTGAAAAAAATTCCGAATGTGAGTTTAGAATGACAAAAAAAATATACTTAGGGCACGTTATTAGTGCAAAAGGTGTTAAGGTTAATATTAGCAAAAGATGATCCGTTCATTTTTGGTCACCACTAAAACATTTGACTTGATTAAGAGAATTATTCAGTCTACATAATTATTACTTGATATTAATTAAGGGAATTTCACAATTGGCAACCCTGTTAATGGATTAAATAAAAAAAGGGATCTTTTATTTGGATAGAGATAACACAACAAACTTTAAATTGATAAGCTCAATAATGTCATGAGATCTCATCTAGTATTGGCATTACCAGATTTTTTTAATCCTTTTTACTGGAATGTGATGCTTCAAGTATGGGCATTCAAGCAGTCCTCATGTAGAATAAGCACCAATTTCATCTTAAAGTAAGAATATCAATGATGCTTAAATAGGATAATTTATTTATGATCAGTAAATGTTAGCCATCATGCATGCCTTGGTAAAATTTATGTAGTACTTAGTAGGAAGAAAATTTGTAATTAAAACTAATCATAATAGCGTAAAGTATTTCCTCAACCTAAAATATTTTAATGAAAGACATAAAATGGGTCAGGAAATTATAGGCTTATGACTTTGAGATAGAACATGTTGAATGGAAGAAGAACATAGTTTCAAATGCCTTATCTAGGACACCTAATTTGTGCTCACTTTTAAAAAAAAAATAGCATATTAGAAAGCTCACCTATTGATTGAGTATTCCAAGAATACATTTATTTGTGATGTTATGAAAGGAAAAAATTAGGATGACAAGTACAAGGTGGTGGATTACTCTATTTTGTGCAAGGACATAATCTACATTGTGATCCATTGCACACCTTTGGCAGAACACCTAAGATATTTTAAGAGACACAAATAGATCAGGGAGAGATTTGCATAGAAGGGTCTCAATAATGATGTATTACGACATGTTAGAGAGTGTTTGACTTGTCAATAGAATAAGTTAGAGCATACTTTAAAAACATTTTTATTGTAACCTTTATATATTCCTCAACAAAAATGGGAAAGTATATCTATGGATTTTAATATAAAACTTCCTTGGGCATGGGGTAAAGATTGTGTATGTGTGGTGTTCGATAGGTTGACTAGATATGCTCACTCTATTGCCATATCTTCAGAGTAAAAATCACCCTACATTGCAGAGTTATTTTGTAGATAGGTATTTAGACTCCATGGCATACCTAGGAACATTGTTAGTGATCGTGATAGACAGTTTATTAGTGTGTTTTGGAAGGAGATTTTAAAATTAATAGGTACTAAATTACATTTGAGCATAAATTATCATCTACAGATAGATGGATAGAATGAGATTGTTAATAAATGTGTGGAATGTTACTTATGTAACTATGTTTTGGGGTAACAGAAGGTGTGGATGAGATGGTTATACTTGGGTGAGTATTTTTATAATACAAGCCATCACATTTCGATTGACATGACTCCTTTCATGGATTTATATGGTTATGATGCTATATATTTTGTGTATTTGGCACTTGATGGCATCTATGTTCCTATGGCCAAAGACTGGGTCCAGGGGACTCATAATATTTTGAAATCACTTAAGGATAATCTCTAGTAGACTAAAAATCAACAAAAGGTCTATCTAGATAGTTATATGATTGAGAGATATTTTGAATTAGGATAATTGATTTTGTTATGGTCGTATCCCTATAAGAAATCTTATTTGAAGAAGAGTGGTGGAGATAATCTCAAACCTTGGTTTTATGGACCATATAGGATTTACAAAGGATAGGAGAGGTTGCTTATAAATTAAAGTTACCTGAGAATAACAAGATCCACAATGTATTTCATGTTTCATTCCTTGAAAAGGTACTCAGGCAACATATTATACCTTCCCTTGAGCTTCCAACATTGGATAAAGAAGGTAAAATGTTATTGATCCTTCAGGAAATTTTGTATGTTAAGGAGAGAAGATTTAGGAGTAGAACCATTAAGGAATATTTAAATTGGGGATATTTCCCACCAAAGGATGCCACCTAGGAAGGAAATTAGGTTCTTCAACACCCAAAATTATAATTGCTTGAGGACAAGCAATTTTAAAAGGGCGGACTAAATGTCCCCTTCTTCCACATAAGCTGTTAGTGAAGACCCTTAGCCTATTTAATTCATGTAGGCTATTTGGGAAGGGACAGAAGCACTATTTAATTAATTAAATTTTAATTTGTCCAAAGTCATTTCTAATGATTGCTGATAATTAATTAATCTTTAAGATGAACAAGGAAAATTATAAAGTGACTTTATAAAGTGTTACTAGACTTGAAGTACAAAAGTAAAAAAATAAAAAGAAAGGGTAAAAGTGAAAAATGAACCTTTTTATGTAGCATATCCCTAGTGGAGATCACTATTATAAGCTTTTCCTAGTGAAGTTAACTATTATACACGTTTGTGCACATCCTTAGCGGAGCTCACTATTGCAAGCTTTTGCTAGTGCAATTCACTATTACGAAACTATGTGTAGCACATCCTTGGTGTAACCCACTATTGCAAACTTTTTGTTAGTGAAGTTCAGTACTTCACCACTTTATGGCCCCTCATGTTGGAAATTTGATTTTCTTATTAGACCACATTTTCTATTGACCATGTGGACCCCTTGTGTAATGTAGTGCTTCCATGTGGTATGCCTCACCCTCCTTTGTCTCTCTCCTCTCAACGCTATTTATTCTCCTCTCCTACACTCATTCCTCATTTAATCCCTTATCATATTTTTATTAAACCCCATTGCTAGAACTTGAGCATTTCTTGTTCAATTTCTTTTACTAGATGAAAACCCTCTTGATTTTCAATGTTAGATTGGATGACAAAAACCCTCTTGTCCATGTGAAGTATCTGGGAATCATATTTGTGGCAAATATTGTTGTAAGAGGTTTTCGTAGTTGTTGATGTTACTTCCATTGCATATTTGAAGCATTAACAATTGAAGGTTGTTGTTATTGAAGAATAGATTACTACTACCTTGAACAAATACTAATGATGGCCATATGGTTGTAAATCAGCGTTTAGAATTCATCTCTCAAGTAAGAGTTTGTTGTTTTCAATTAATTGTTATTATCTTCATGTATTATTATGTGTAATCAGTTGATGGAAATAAGAATGCAGTTGAGTGTTTAGTATTAAACATTGTATGTGTTATTTAGTATTTGAATTATATTTAGTATTTGTAAGAAAATTTCAATAAATCTTAGAATTTAGATTTTTTTTTTTTTAAATGGCATTACAGCTGCGTAAGTATATATGTAAATCAATGAGCTCCTTTAGTTATATAATTATGAGTAAGAGGTATCCACACCGTCAAAATCACCCATGATACGATTGTAACCTTAATCGCTTAACTCTTTGTATCGAATATCTAAAGAGATTTATATCTGGATAAATGAATATAAGAAAGAATCATCCTCACCAATTGAACTATAACACTTTAGATACTATATTAATTTCTTTTTGAAATAATCTAATTTAAAAAAGAAAATGCATAATTATTATTAAAGTTATTTGCAGACTTAAACGTTAATTCTTAAATGTCTTTTTTTTAAATGTCTGTTTTTAGGTTGCAGAGACTTTTACGAATGAGATTAAAAGGCTTTACTTAGGATGATACATGACTTAAGTTGAAGCAGCTATTTCAGAATTATGCGGTATTTATCGTTGAGGCAATTTAGCTTCATTTTGTGGAAATCGGGCCTTTAATTTCTAAGGATATAAGTACCTTTCCCAGCCTCGATTAGCTTTCCAGATGCATTATCGGCATATCTCGACTTTTTTTTCTTGTTTCTTTCTTTCACTGGCTACCGGTCTTGCAATGATTTGTTTTAGTGTACGATGAAATCAATGGCTTGCAAATCTTAGGAAGTAAAAACGAAATAGCTGTAAAGTGAAGAGCATCTAAATGGAAGTCGTCCTAACTGAGTAAAATGTATTGTACCCTTTCGTCTCTTTTTTTTTCGTCTCTTTCTTATGTTTAAGAGTCATTCTTTTACTGTTACTCGTGCGATTTCAATAATGCTGTCAAATCCATAGAGCTCTAGTACACGTCCCTTCCTTCTTTCAATAATGGCCAAAGTCTTCCTGTGAGAAGTTTTTCCTTAAGGGAAATGAGGATCGGATAACGTTCCTTATGATCTGAGTTTTGTCAAGTAGCTCTGATCTGAAAAGAAATTGAGTCTTGCATTACGTGGAAAGGATCGAAATTATATGTACCATGTACTCCTTGTTTGAATTCACAAAAAGACAAGATTAACGACGATAAATGTACAGATAAACAGCTGCGATGAATGCCCCATTCTACTTCAGCCAGCTGTCTTCCTTACATTGTTCAGCACCAACCCCACCGCTTTTAGTTGTAAGACATATTCTTAGTGTCTCTCATGTTATTTATTTTCATATAGTTTTAATACAAAGCTTCGTGTGGGGGGTACCTTACTTGGAAGCAACAAGAAAATGAAAGAAAGCTTAGTAGAAATAGAACCATATAGGGTACGGTTGACAGCAGAATTTTTGAAGGGGTTCCGTTTATCATGGAATATATCATTAGCTTTTACAATGTTATGAAAAGAAATGGAGAAATTTAAAATGTGTTAAAGTATTAAGGATGTCTTAATTTTGTGTTCATGTGATGTTTAAATTGTACAATGTTAACATAAAATTGTCGTTAATGGATAGTTTAATGTGTCAATTTTTTTAATCTAGATTTTGAATATCTGATGTAGTAGTATGAATCCATGGTTTTGATTGTCATGTAAAGAGTCACTATGATACCATTTTAGAGGTCTAACTGATTGGTAATTGTAACATCACCCACAAAAATATAAGTGGGAGCTAAAATTTGAGCATTTAAACTCAAGTTAATAAAGCACAACCTACATAATGAATACACCTAGTTTGAGTTGACAAGGCATTAATGCCTCAACACCCTGTAATTATTACACATTGCCTTGCATTCAAATCTTCAATCATCACATTTTTTGAGATTGACCTTCTCACACCCTCATCGCCCCTTCATCTCCATTAGGCCATCACATTGAATTTGCATTGTTGTTGAAGGGAAGAGGAGATGGAGGCTCTGGGAGATGAGATGATGGGAAGAGAAACAACCGCTACATGATTGCATACCATCGGTTGCCATCATTGCGTATAGGAAATATTTTTTATACCTCACTAAAACTTTGATAAAAATCATCTAAAAAATGCTAATATGACTTCGGCTATTTGTGGAAAATAAAATAATTTTCTCTGTTTGCTTTCCATCAATCCTCAAATTCTTAAATTGTAGTTAATTTCAATGTAGTCAATTTGTGAATTATTCAGAAGGAGTTATTTTGGCTTACATGTTTTAAAGGTAGTGTAAGATATTTTATTATTTTGGGTTTCTTTTTTTGACTTATGCAGAAATGATGAACTAGGTGTGGGTCTCAGGTTTCACAAAGGTGCATTTAAAAACAACCATCTCTGTATCCATTGGTGTTTTTCAACATGACCAATACAGGAATTTTGTTTAGCTATCACTACTTACAAATGAGGTATTTCATGCCCCACTAAGTCTATGAGTCATAATGATTTAAGATTTCTGAATATTGCTTGCAATGTTTATTAAGAAATAAATATTTTTGCATCTATTATTTATTCTACTGGTTCCTTGGATTACATTTGCCCATCGCGGCCCTCACAAGCCTTTTGTTTTAGTATTCTATTTTTTTCTTTTGATTTTTCTAAAAACGATGAAATGTGGTTTGTTTTAGTACTCTAGGTTATTATTTCAAAATGATTAAGCCTTGGATTTTGTTTGGTCATCGTTTCTTACAAGTAAGTTTTTTTTTTAAATGAAGGGTTTTTTAGTATTATGGGTTTTCTTTTATTTTTTAGAGTTATTTTCTATTGACTTCTATAAAAATTGTGAACTCGATGTAGGTCTTAGGTTTGATTGTTTATTAAAAAATAAATAATTATATTGATATGTGAATCATTCTATGACTTCTTCAACTATAATGAATGTAGTTTAATTCAGTGTTGTCAATGTGTGAGTCATTTGGAATGAGTGATTCTGGCTTACAAAAATTACTCACCATTTAAGTTTAATTTTTGTAATAGATGACATGACTAATATTGTGACAAAAATCAATTGCATGAAGGCAATTCGTACAAATAAGCATTTCAATTGTAGTATGAATTTAGTTCAAATAAATATCATAGTGTTATTGATGATGTCATGATATCATATTCCAATTGTATAAAAATATTGAAAAATTTAAGTGGAAAAAATATAGGATAATAATAATAATAAATGATATACAATTTACATAGTATAACATTACACGTGACTAGATAGACTAAGGTGGAAAACAAGGATGTTATTTTGTACTTGCCCATTACAACAAAAACCTTTGTTGAGTCTTCAAAACCAAGATAAAAATTTGCATAGTTGTAGGTTTTCAATAAATTCTTCGTTCATGACAAAATGCTGTATAGTTAAGATTTTTCAAGTGCTTGCTCCATCAACTATTTTTTTATTATTTTTTTCATTAGCATCGATGTTGTTGGAGTGCTTATCATATCACTTCTCAGTAATTGAAAATTTATTGCTCACCCTTATTGATAACAACATGTAATTTATAATTGGTTAGGTGAACTAAATGGACTGCCTAGCTAGTAATTTCCTGAGCCTACATAAGAAGGAGATTATATTTTCATCATTTCCATCATAATTAGATGTTGATCTAGAAAACTATTTTCCATATTTTTTATCCTTCTCTATATGTCCATCTCATCCATTGCTTTCTTGTGCTTCCTCGGCATTCTCTAGTGCTCTTTCTTTTGCTCCCTCTCATGTTTTTCCCTTTGCCTTTGTTCTTCATTTTCTTTCATTTTTAAATCATTCACAGGTTTTTATGCTCCTTCATATCCCTGTTAATTTCTCTCAATTATTTTTTCTCTTCTATTTCTTATTTCCTCCTAGCCTTAATTTCAACTATTTTCTTATTTCTTATTTCTTGGTGATAAAGTATTTCTAGAAGGTCATGTATAGTTAGGATTTGAGACTACCTTTTCAATCTCACTACACTGTTTGATGATTGATTTGAATTTTGCACAACCCTCTCTATTGGTAGTTTAAGGAAATGACCTAAACTTGAGCTTCTTAGAATTTCTTTACTGTGTCTGCATTCAGGTTCTGTGTTTTTAAATACTACATTATTATTTGTTTCTTTAAGATTCATTGCATCATCATGTTCATGAAAATATTTTTAAATTGTATATTAATGCAATAAATATTCATCAAATATAGTTTCATGAGGGGATGTCATTAAAAGGCCCACATTTGCATTGGAAAAATCCATGTTAACACCTAGTTCAGGTGTCACATCCTTGATCTAATCCGGTTCGCTTATTTATTATCAACCACTCTCCAATAACACATTCTTTAACGTCAAAAACATGCTTGCCTTGATAAATCTCATGTGTTTGGCTTACATGGATTACCTAGATGATAGTAGGCACAATGGGATGTGCAATGTCATTTTGAATTGTTCACTCTCATTTTCAAAGCTAAACAATTGCATCTATCTCATACTCTTCGTATCCAACCAACAATAAATTATTTTGAATCATAGTCTCATCATCTTCATCTATAGATTTATTTGATTCACTTGGTGCCATGTCTTCTACATGTGATTTTATTTTTAGTGGCCATATATATGTCCTCCTAAAACCTAACTTTAGATTTTTTTATAGAAAGTCCATTTTTTAAAACTATGTTGTCCAATGCAACCAAGTTAGACATGTTGATTTCAAGATTGTGATTTCAAGCCATCCTCTTTGACCTTTTACATTTGAAATAATTTTTGAAAGGGGAGGAGACACTTCTATTCAATGGTTGTAGCTTGTGGGAAGTTTGGGCTAAGAATGTAACAAGATCAACTCCCAAAAACTTAGCCTCTTCTATGATTGTCATTGCTACATAAAATTAACATGTACTTATTGGAAGGAGAAAATACACCTTGTATTGATCTCTTGAAAGGGTGTATCAAATTGATAAATAGTTCTTTTTTCATTCAATTATTCTTTTAGGTTGTCCTACATGCACCTGGTTCATAGCATGGAATGTAGTTTTTTATTTGTCTTTTTTCCATTAAAAATATATAATCTAGTAATGCTTTGGCCTAATGCATTAACACAAGCAAGAATGGTGATCCATTCCATTCTATTTAGAATTATGTTATGAACACTTTGACATCCTCTTTTTACTATGACATTCATACTAGTGTTCATTAAAACCTAGGGTCTAGTTTCATTATAGTTATAAATTCTATAAGGTCCATATTAATTATCTTCATAAATATTCTCTAAGTTATTGTAAAATTCATCTGCAATAGGATGCCTTATATATAATGTTCTATCGCTATTGAAGACTTCTTCTAACCTAATGGACATGTCTTAGTGCCTTTTATAAAGCCACCTCACCAAGACATGTCAGGCATTCTATCCTTGAAAAGGTTGGGCCTATGTCACCTATTTTGACATATATGTGATACATATCACTTGAATTATATAAATTCTATTTCATGGCTAATTTATGCAATATATTTATACCATGGAACAACCTTAAGTTCTTCCTCCTCTAATGAAATGGTTGGTGGGCCTTTTTTTTTGGTAGTTGCAGTACCCAAAAACTAGTAGGTGAGCATGTTTGAAGGGATTCTCCACTTTTTTTTCCATTGTTCCATTGAAGTACACATTATTTTTAACATCCCTCATAGCATGCTCCATTTTACTTACAGTATAGTAACTATGAATGCATACCTTTTTAGTTTAACAAAGGACTTATTGTCACATGTGTAGAAGTGTTAGCTTCTTTATTTGAGTTTGTAGCTTTTTCACTACCTAAATTTGTAGCATCCACTCTTTTTCCACTTTTTGTATTCAGCCTTGTCTTGTGAATTGTTCTCATTCTCTTTAAAATTGCCACTCTATTAACATCATAAAATATTCAAAAATTAATAATATGAATTCTAAATTGATAAAATGTTAGCATACATATTGTGTAACTAATTTTTCATCTACTCTTTCCCTTAAATAGGTTAGGTATGGGCTCACTAAATACTCAAAAATATAATTTTAAACGCACTAATTTGTTTTCACCTTAAACTGGATGTATTCATCTCTTGTCACTATAGTTTAAGAATATGAGGAATGATGGAAAGAGAACAAACAAAATTATTTGATTTTCAAACTAAATATTTGAAGACATGTAGTATTTTTTATATTATTTAGATCATAACCTTAATGAAGTGTAAAAAACCTCACATATACATAGGGATGACAACTAATAACAAGTAGTCCCATAATAGTTGTTGATCTTCCCATCATCTCATATCTCAAACTCTCTATCTCCTTTTCCTTTAAATATTAGCATGTATGCAATACGATGGCTCAATGGAGATGAAAAAGGGAAGGAAGAATGATAAGGTCAATGTCAAATAGTGTGGTGATTAATAAATTGAAAATGAGATGGTGGGTAATAATTGTAATGTGGTGAGGCATTAATGTGTTGTCATCTCGAATCAAGTGTATTCATTCCATGGCTTGTGAACTATTAATTGAAGTTTATAATTCCAAATTTTGCTTTCTAAGACTATTTTTATGGGTGATGTTACCATCATCATGTATTCGTTATATGTGGTGCATGCTATTAACTAGAATTTAAATGCCCAAATTTTGTTGCCGTCTTAAATTTTTGTTTTGATGTTACTAACATCACTCCATTTGACATAAAAAATGGCCCTATAGTAATCCCTTACATAGAAATCTAAACCATGGGTCCATTATATGGACAAGGAATACATAGAGGGGAAGTTAGTCTTGTGTTAGTCTAAGAAATAAAATTCAAGTAAATAGACTAAAACCCTAATGCCTTCATATTAGACATTAAAGAGATATTAGGTGACAAGTAAACATATGAAAACACAAAAAAAATATAAAATAACACACTCTTTTACCTTCTTTGGAGGGTTAAATAGCTTGTTGAATGTCTTTCTATAATTTGCATCAACAAGTCTTTGACAATGAATCTTACTTTGCTTCTTCTCTCCTTGGCACCTTGGCTTTGATTTCTTGGCTTATGATTCAGGCATAGTAATGCTATTTTCATGAGGATTATGGGGAAAATATTTCATAATAACTCTAAAATATCTAAGCTTGTTGAAGATATTTGTCCATAATAACTTTGCACCAAAATAAATTGAAAACTAATAGGCATGGCCTTGTATTTAAAGCTTAAATAATTAAGTCTCACCTAAGGTGACTCAAGGTTGAGTTTAAACATGGAATGGGTTCAAAATAGCCCTAGGTGAGTTCAAACTAACTCTAGTTGAGTTAATAGTTATCATGTAATTATGATTTTCAAATACTAGTCATGGATCTCAAATTAGATATTTTGAGATATTTCCAAAGAGATTGACAACTCTTAAAGGTAATGATGGAAAGGCTTGATATTTTGAATTTTAGAATTTATAATTTTAGATATTAAATAATTTTAAATGGATAATTCAACTAAGAATTTAGTTTAGTTTAATTAGTAAATTCATTTTAATTATCATTTTTTCTCTTCTAATATTTTGATCAAACGCCCCACTTAATAAGTCCATAGGCCAAATTAATATTTGTTATGTTGCAAAGTGATTAGGTATGAATCTGTGAGAGGTTATTATTATATATAGGATAGTATCCCAAATAAGGATGCCTCAACATGGTCTTGAGCTTTTATGAATGATAAATGGCCAAATTTGGTATGTTTAGTGAAATAAAGAAATATAAAGCAACAAAGAAAGAAAACAAATAACAAAACAAGAAAACAAATATAAAGCTAAAACACCAATAATCAAAATAAAAATAAAATAAAACAACCAAAAGAACATTAAATAGACACAAAAAATGGTTAATCACAGTGGTTAGTACAAATGATACAAAAATAAAAATAAAAGAATACATAATGCCCCTAGGCTATAGGAGACAAGGAAAAAAAAACAAACAAGAGTGAATAGAAGAAATGGAAGAGGTATCCAATATGACTCTAGATGCACTACACCAGTAGACGTTCCCTAAATAGTTACGTAGATGTAAGGTCTAATATAAACATTAGGCCAAATGTACTTCTCCCATAAGATGAGATAGAAGAATAATGATGATCAAGAAAACATGATTGATGAGTTAGAGGAATATAGGAATGTTCTCACAAAATGGAGAGAGTGTGGAATGTTAGGAAAATAAGGATGGGGAAACTAAATTATAAGTGGTTTCTTGTGAAATAGCTAGGAGTCCTACAATCCTAAAGCAAAATAAGTGCCCAATTTAGTGTTTTTTGGGGATTTTTTAGATATTATATAAATGATTTTGGATTTTTCTAAGCATCTCAACTAGATAGAGAATGCTTAGATACTAAATGGTCCAACTCACAAAATGATGAGAGCGTTCAAACTTGAAATTACTCACAAAATGATGAGATCATGGAAAAAAACTTTGTTGACTAAATTTGACCCTAGGTCAAATTAGGTCAAGCCACTATATATTCAAACTTTCTATATGGTATTTATAAGTCATAAAATGGTCACATGGTCATTTTTAGGGTCACATTACATTTATCACCTTGGTCATATGTGTCATTTATCTTAATACCCTCTATAAGCCACCTTTTAGGTCATTTTTTGAAATGTACAATTTCTTATCAAAGGAAAGAGGTTTTCAAGGTGAAATATAAAACCCCACATGTCATCTAGATGCTAGGTGGCAGATTGGAAACTAACAATTAGAGGTTTAAAGTATAAATAAGGAGTTTAACTAAAAAATAATCTATTTTCAGTTAGTTGTACAGATTCATGATATCCCTAGAAAGTGTGACTACTTTAGGAGGGTTGATTCAGATCCCCATAATTAATATCCATTATTAATAAGCTTTGAAAATTCCAAATCACTCTCACATCACTCTCTTGGGCAAGTCAAAGTCAATCGGTTTTCTATTAGTATGAATAGAAGGAGAAAAGATTGTCTAAATGCAATTGGTGGATGTTAGTACTCCTAATAATCTCTCATTCCATGGTTATGCTTTTCATATTGGTTTGTTTTGCTTCATGAACCATCCCTGATAATGTTACTAACTCTATGTTTCCTACACATTCCCATCACCTTTGATTTTGTCATTTATTTGGATGGGTCTGATACTTCCAGGTGGTGTATGTGATCTTGTAGATAATGTACACTCTTTTCTTATTTATATCAAACTATTTTGAATTTTTGAAAGTCGATTCATAGATAGAATCATCTCAATGTGTTATCAATGAATATTAATTGGTCTGCAGAATAATGTTTCATTAGTTGTAGGGTTTGTCTCCTGTGTAATGGATCCAAATCAAGGTAATGCATTTGTGTTCTTTAAATTAGAGTAGGAATTGTCCATATTCTCCATTAAAAGACATGAAATTTGATGGAGATGGGTTTCTACTACACAAGATAATGACTAATTAACATTTTGATATACATAGTCACATATAGCCACATGTAGGTTTGTAAAGATAGTTTCAAGGCTATCTAAAACCAAAGAAATAAAGTGTGAGAAATATAAAAGGCTTGAATGGATCTCTCGAGTCACTCAAGGTTCAATATCATAGCCATGAACACTCTCAGCATATCTTGTAGTTAGTCAGAGTTGGAAAAGTTGTTTAAAGGGAAAGTTTACCTTAATTCCTATATGAAAAGGGATCATGCCTCATAATGTATCCTCTGTTGATGAATATTCTTGAGGTCTAAGTAGCTCTACTTGTTTCATGATATCAGCTTAGAACTAGATGTCACATCCTGACACAAGACAAAGGATTTTAGGTAAAGGATAATGATGATAGATATGATTTTCACTCAATTAGGTTTCCACATGAAACATTTAGTAAAGCATAGTGCCAAAATTGACATGAACTCATAACTTGCACTGAAACCTAATAGTTTCATGATAGAGACATGAAAACATGTTTTGCAAATAGATAAGGGTACATACATATATTAGATGAATTTTATGTCCTTAGAAGAAGTGATATAAATAAAATACATAGACATATACCCACAAGAATATTATAAATTTTCCTAAGGTGAGACTTATAGTCTACCTAGAGACCTATGGTCTATTGATGGTAATGGTATGAAAACACGGTCTTAAGGCATAGACGAACTCATATAGATGGGAGATGGTCCTAGTAAATTGAAGATGGAAACCAATAGGTGACAAACATAATGATTTGACATAGATCAAAACCTATAGGGAATTATTGGTTTCACCTAACAAACACCTACAGGTTAACATAGTCATATACTAGCCTAGGGTATGAAACCTGGTTGGTAAATAGTGATGAAAGGTAGATGAATATGTTGAATTCATCCTTAGATTCATGATATCACTTCAATATGACCTTCAGTGATAGAGTAAATAGATTGAAGGCTGAGTAAGTTAGTTTTTTTAAACCTCAACGTACAGGCAACCAAAATTATGTACATAGTCATTAGACCTAAAAATTAGTCATGAGATAACTTGACATTTGAGACCTCTTAAGGAATGATCAAACTTAGGAATTTTGTATGGAATATCCTCATGAGTTATTATAAGCCTCGATATTATCCTTTAGGTCAGACAAATAGGGAAGGTACCCTTTTTTTGTCTCAAGCTATAGACACTCCCAATCAAAAGGTAACCTATAGATAATATATATGAATAGTGACAAGTAAAATGTGTAGACACCTAAAAATATAAATCAAACAAATGGCTTCATACTAGACTTCAAACAAATTTATACCAACTATTGCAATCTAAGAATAGAAATCACTAAACGTACCAAATTTTCTTATGCAATACTCATCAAAGCTTAGAATCCCATTGAGACATCCCTAATTGGGGTATCTTATCAAAGACAACAAAAACCTTTCATATATTCATCTCCAATTGTCATACAACATCATAACATGTAATTTGGCCTAAAGACATATTAAATGGGGAAAATGCACACATGAATTAAATCAAATATTAAAATTCTAAAAATATTAAACATAATTAATTAAAATGATAAACCAAATTAAATGCCTAGTTGAATTATCCATGTGCAAAAATTAAAATCTAAAATAGAAAATCCAAAAAATAATAATATCCTAGGTTTTCATGATTACCTTTTAGGAGTTTTCAAGCCTTTGGAAATATCTAAAAATATCTCACCAATGTCTATTCATTGAAAATCATGAGGTTTTGACACCTTTTAATTCTAATGGGGTTAATTAACTCACTTAGGCTAGGTTTGAACCCATTTCAACTTAAACTAGACTCTAACATACCTTGAGTTTAGGTTAGTTTCTAAACCTATAAATACAATCATTTGCCTCTTCATTTGGAGAGTTTGGAACATAATAAAGTTATAATGTAGGATTTGGTAAATGATTCAAAGCTATAGTTTTATAATGCGACAATCATAAGCATAAGCCATACCAAGAAAGACAAGCCATTGGTGCCAATGAGACAAGGAGCCATAGAAGTCCATTTGACAAGAACTCTTTGAGCATAATCCAAACAAGCCAAAGGAACACATCATTTGGAGCATTCAAAGAAGGTGAGAGATCTTGTTTCTTTTTTATTTTAGTTATGATTACAACTATTGTTTGTTCACTAAGCTCTCCTATGATCTAGGCCTAGAGATGTCATGCTTATTAGTGTGTTTATTTTATTATTTTATATGAAAATTGAAACTTGATCCAACCTCCTCTCTTGAGTCAAATTTCTATGAACACAAATAGCATGCCTGGTGGGACCATGAGTATCCCATGTAACAAGGAAATCAAGATGCAACTCATAAATTGTCAAATGAATGATGAATATCATAAAAATTAGAGTTTTTCCTTTGTTTTTGTGTCATTTTTAATTTTTTAATTAACTCTGATCTACACAAAGACCAACATCAGTTAGGCATAACCAGCATCAATTCTGCCAAACCATCATTTATTCTTAAAATGAACATAAGTGTGTTTTATTAATGTGGTCTTGTGAAATTTATTTCAAGCTTTTGCACTTAAGCCAAGGGGCCAAGTAAAGAACTTAATCAAACATTTCAATTGGTGCATGAATTGACACTCATTTAGATTTCAAATTCCTAAAAATGTTTACTATATGTGTGTATTTTGTGTAAACTAAAGAGTGTGTGTATGCTCTCCCATATCCCCTATAGGGAACTTGGGTGACCAAAAGTGCCTTTTCACTTAAAATTTGTGCCTAGTCCAAGGCATGGAAAGAATGTTGTCTAGGCTCTCCAAAAAACTCACATGGTTTGGGTGATCTAAAAGAAATCTATAAAGTCTTTCCACTTAGTCATTTATTTCATGCAATTTGGCTTGTGGAAGGGAGGTCATTGCCTCTTTACAAGTGCTTTAGGGAGGCATTGACTCAGGGCTTCATCTCTTGAAAATGTTTCAACCCCACTCCATAGTGGGGTGTAAAAATCAAGGTACACATATTGTGAGAGCCAAGGGGTTAACTAACTAACCTCTCTTTTTGTATCAAAAACTTGAGTCAATTCTAGTTATCTAGGTGATTCCTCTAAGAAGTACATGAATGGAATCAGTATGAAAAGGAATATAACCTTACATATTAAGTTAACTGGTATGAAATTAATTGATTTTAGGCATCTCTAGTGTTAGCCACACTTGGGACCAATCTAGACATTCAAAAACTATAGTTTTAATTAACCCCATATGACCAACCTTATCAGTTATAAGACCTAAGATGTTATATTTAGATGTTATGTCATTCCATCCTTTTATTTATTATTTTCTTTCTCTAAAATTTTTCTTGTTATACCATGTCCATAAATGAGTATTGTGTACACACTACTCCATTGTTTAAAGAGGCATTATGTCATTTGTTTTACATTTTGCTTTTTTGCCTTAGACATTTTTGTGTCAAAAACATTGAGTGTGTCACTTGATTGAATGGGAAACATTATGTTGCCCAAATCATTTCAAGTTGGTGCCTTAAAATTCTTTGAAACAAACAATTGTTTACATCTTTTGAGAGCAATAATGTTATTATGCTTCTCAAATTATTTCAATGGACTTGTCTTGTCTTGTGTCCAAATTGACATTATGTAAAACCAATCACATGTGTCTTATGGGATCATTTTTTTAGTGCCAATATAACCTTCTAATTTGTCTAGATTATTGGTCAAAAATCCCAAGTTTTCCTAACTTGAGTTTTTAATTAACCTTGCCAAATTTTAAATTTAAACATTATGTTGGGTGAATATTTTGTCACCAGCTAACTGATGGGCAAAATAGTTGGTTTCAACCATAGCATAAGAAAATTGGTCGGCCAAGTTTGCAGGTTTACCACATCAAAAGGGGATGAATCTCTCCTTTCATCAAGGGGAGGTTCCCTATATATATATATATATATATATATATATATATATATATATATATCACTCATGGGTAGGACTACACCATCCATTTCTCTTTTTTCAGAGATGATGTTCACAAACAAAGGAGAAATCCTGGTGAAAAGACAAAAGGCACTTCTCTTCTTTTAGAAGTGGTCCATAGCAAACAGACAGATTCCTTTCAGGTAGTGATAAGTAACTGAAATAGGGTGTAGTAATAAGCAAAATAATGTGCAGCACAAAGTCTCCACCTCAACTACCTAAAGAGTGAAATACGAAGGACAATGGGGGCACAAAGTCATCCAAAGATCCTTTACATAGAAACAAACTGAGAAAACACACACTAAAGACAATTTCAAGGTTAGTTCAATGCTGAGGTTCAACCAAAAGGTCCATCGATAGGCTTCAAACAAAGGATTGAACCATTGGACCATTGAACCCTGCCTCAAAAGATTCAAAAGGCTCAACATGTTCAAAGGTTCAACGATGTTAGAATGCATAAGGATTTAAGCACTTTGGTAAGTTCAAAGTTCAACCCCTTTAGCAAGTTCAATGGCTTTGAAAGACTTAACAAAAAGAAGACTTTGAAGAAGAAATATTGAACCATTGAACCTTGAACCAAAAGAGTTCAAGGTTCAAAGGTTCAACAAGTTCAATAAAGTTTGAAGAGTTGTTTAAGTTAGGATTGGTTCAAAGCATTTGGTTCAAGTGGTCAATTGAATGAGCCAAACCATTGAACCATTGTTGGTTCAATCGATCGGTTCAAACGAAAGGTTCAAACGAGTCCCCCAAAGCCTGAAGGACAAGTGCCCTTGCAGAGGGGAGGGAACCAAAGGAACAAAAGAAGATATCTTTCAAAAGGATTTTCCACAACGAAATTTTACAAGTGAAATCCTCTAAACAAAATGTCTGAAGGAATTTCTTCGACATTTTGTTTGAAGGAATTTTCACATGCCTAACAGAAAGTGGCAAAATCAAAAGAAAGATTTCCTTCAGACATTTTTTTTGAAGGATTTGAAGAAGAAGGCCACCCAAAGGACCCCAAAGGGCAGGTACCCTTGTGGGGGGCTCTCGATGACTAGGAAATAGACCTTTCTCAAGGCTCAAGGGACACCTTCCCTTTGGGGTGTTTCAAAGACATAAAGCTGAAGGAATTTCAAAGCTCAAGAGACTTAAAAAAATAAAGGATTCTGAGAGAGAGAATGAACTGTTGAACCTTGAACTAAAATGTTCAAGGGTTCAAAGGTTCAAGTAAGCTTCAATCGACGAGGCAAGAAAGTGATGGAACCAAGTAGTTGATAAGACCATCCGAACCATTGAACCATTGAACCAATGAACTATCATGGTTCAAAGTGGTCCAAGTGACTAGCAACCAGTGACATCCTTGTGGATGTCAAACTCAAGGTAATGAAATATCGATTGATTTTCAAATGTGTCATAGAACCTAAAGAACAAACTAAGCAACCAGCTGAAGAAGATAGCCTGAGAGCTCAAATTACAACAAGAAAGAGGGAAAATCTATAGGAGATAGTGAGATATCTACAAGAGAGTTATTCTAGTAGGTGGAACAGTCCACCAAGTAGCATCTAAGTGTGCAAGTACTCAAGGATGCGACCTGATTTTCTCCTTGGACTAAAGACAAAGTGGACAGCTACACCAATATCAAGAAGAAAACTAGGTGGCCTATACTTTGGAGGAGAAATTTGAGATGAATCGACATGCCACAGTTAAGGCAGATGCCTTGTTCTAGCATGGCCCTTTAACAAAACTAAAAATTCATTCAAGGCATTAAATGCAGTATAGGCCATTCCATGAAACAAGGCGCCAAGTCTTTCTTGGCTGCTATATATTGTAATCTATTATTTTATGCAAAAGGGAGCTTTTTAGTTATCAAAAGCAAAACTTTGCCAAAATTGAAAGGTGATTACTAAGACTTTGAGCTTAGATTATTGATTATATTTCTTTATTTGAATAAAAAAGTAGGCTACTTTCAAAAAATTTGCTATAATAGCTTGTGTCATTTTAGGAGATTGTTCTTATGTCTTTTTCCTGAATGTGTTCTTGCCCATTTAACGAAATAAGCAGAACCAATGGAAGTAATTAGGAAGGTGTCCTGAAGCTAACTGTTAAGAGACTTTGTGCTGCCACAATTGTCTTTAGTGTGTGTTTTCTCAGTTTGTTTCTATGTAAAGGATCTTGGGATGACTTTGTGCCCCCATTGTCCTTTGTACTTCACTATTTGGGCAATTGAGGTGGAGACGTTGTGCTGCACCTTATTCTACTGGTTATTATTCCCTGTTTCAGTTGCTTGTCACTACCAAAAAAGAATCTGGTTATTTGCTACATACCACTTCTAAAAGAAGAGAAGTGCCTTTTGTCTTTTCACCAGGTTTTCTCATTTGTCTATGAACATCATCTCTAAAATAAGTGATATGGATGGTGTAGTCCTACCCTTGAGTGTTATTTTTTGCATATATATATATATATATATATATATATATATATATATATATATATATATATATATATATATATATATATATATATATATATATATATATATATATATATATATACATATATATATATATACACACATATATATATATATACATATACATATACATATACATATACATATACATATATAGGGAATCTCCCCTTGATGAGAGGAGAGATTCATCCCCTTTTGATGTGGTAAACCTGTAGACTTGGCTGACCAATTTCCTTATGTTGTGGTTGAAACCAACTATTTTTCCCATTAGTTAGCTGGTGACAAAATATTCACCCAATAGTTTTTGGTGACTCTGCTGGGGAAGAACACATAGTTTGAAGCTTCAAGCTTCAAGCTCAAGCAAGGCCAGTTCTTTTCCATTTTTATTCTACAATCTGGCAACTCCATGCTATATAAGAAGCCAAAGAGCTCAAGGTGTTGTTAACCCTATTTTTGAGTTGGTGCAGCAGGGCAATTTTGATTTGTTTCCTCCACAACTTCAAGTTCAATGAACTAGGAGTCTTCCTCTTACCAATACTAGGTCACCAATACAAGGCAGAGCTTATTTTTAGCTATTAGCAAAGCTTTGCCTATACATACTCCACCCAAATTTGTTATTCCCCCTTTACATAATCAAATTATGGCGGTTCAAGGCCCTTGGGGTAACTCTTTTGGCCCACTCAATTTAACTCCACCTCTACATGAGCTACCTCGTAGTTCAAGGAATAATTTACACAAATTCTTTATTGATGGGAGAGTTCATCTTGATGAACATATTGCAGCCTTCAGCATAGCCTGTGGTGTTGTAGGTGTGAAGTATGAGGACGTAGCAGTCAGGCTATTCATAAAGACATTACAAGGTGCTGCTATAGACTAGTTCTATCACTTGTAGGCTCAGTCAGTGATTGACTGGAGCACTCTTAAAGCTAAATTTGAAGCCAAGTTCAAGCCTATAGAAGATTCACATGTCCTGCTGGCCCAGCTCACAGAAATGAAGAAATAACCTCATGAACCTATGAGGGATTTCATAGCCAAATCTGACAAGCTGAAGAACAATATTCTTATAATTGCTCAGCCAACACCTGAGAACCTTAAATGTTTTTTCATCAATTCATAGCTGCCAAAAGTGAGTTTCTTATTGAGATGTGCTGGCCACATAGACCTTGTTGCTGCTCAGGATTTGGCCATTGAGGTAGAAGATGACCTTATCTTGGTAGGAAAGATAAGGAGAGATCCTAATAGAGGTAAATATTCTTCATCTTTTGAATACTCACCTACATGCACCACCGATCTAATGGTGCAAAAGCTAGCAAATGAGTTGTTATCTCTTAGAAAGCAAATGGTGCAAGGGATGTCATCTACTCCTTCGTACAGAGATATACCAAGGAGGGCATTCCCCAATTAGTCATACCAAGGTAATGCTACCAGGGATCAAGGGTAGCCAAATCGTCTTCCTCCCCCATAAGGGAAGCTTTCCATTGAAGCAACACTAGCCAACTTAGTAGTTATATTTATCGAAACATAATCTAATTTCTCCTTCCACCCTGAGTTGAACCCAAAAGATGACATTGATCTCTTTATAGAAAACTAAGAAGAATCAGCTGGTGACTCCAACATTGGTTTCCTGAATTACCACGATGAACCCAGAAGTGGAGGTAAAATAGTTGATGGATCATACATTGTATTCACCTCATTCAAGAACCAGTTAGCCTAGCAAGATGATAAAGAAAAAATAGAGGAGTGACCTCAACCAACAATTTCAATTGCTAAGCGGGGAACCCCTACCTTTCCAACTAAAGGACCTGGTGATCGCTAAAATAGTAAGTACCTCAAGTATGACTTCACCTCCAACTTCAATTTAACAGGTCAGTCCTCCCCCCTAAAAACCAAGTGGATGAATTGCCTTTCCTTGTTCCTAATTCATTTTAGACGTTTGACATAGTTTGCCATGTTAAGAAAACTAAAATTCAAATCTCTGAATTTGAATTCCTAAAATCTAACCCTAAGCAGTTGGATAAGTTGGTTTAATGTGTAAAAAATAAAATCATCCCTGCAGGACCAGCTACTCCAAAGGTGACTCCCACATCCACCTAGAATAACCTTGTCATTACTCCTGTTGTTCCTAGGAGGACAGAACCATTTTATATCTCCCTACTGATAAATGGACACCAGTTGAACAATTGCATCATAGACTCAGGTGTGTCTAACAATTTCATGCCTACTAATGTGGTAGAATCTCTTGGTCTCACATTGACCAAGACATTTGGGAGATGTTTCTCTATGGAGAACAAACAAGTGCCACTACTAGGATAAATCAAGGATGCCCAATTTGCATTTACAGCATTCTCAGATAAGTAGATCAAAATGACAGTCTTGGTGGCCAACGTCCCAGCCTCATATGACATTCTTCTTGGGAAATTTTTTTGCAAAGATGTTGGTGGTGAGTTAAGTATGGACCTTTCTCAAGCAAGGATCTCGGTTAAAGGCATCATGCAGAGGTTGCTCCCTAAGAAGGAAGCAAAATATGTTGTCACTAAAAATTTAGAATTGAAGCTCAAATTCTATTTGAGTCTTTAGGCATGGGTAATTACTTCTTATCTATGGAGGAGGTTGATGTGGTGACTGATGAAACTTATAAAAATGACAATCTAAAAGTTGGTTCAGACAGAACAGCAGAAGGATTGGTAAAATGCAATATAAGTGCAAAAGAATCCTCCCCTCCAAATGAAGAAAAATTGAAGATAAAAATAGTCTTTGATAATGTATGGATACTAGAATTGATGTCAGTTATTCCTCTACTGGTTTAAGAGTTGGGATTGTTTTGATATCTCCTGAAGGAGATATTTTTACTTCTTCATACAAATTGTAGTTCAGCAACACCAACAACACTGTTGAGTATGAATCTCTACTGCTTGGATTGAAGGTTGCTCAAAAAAAGGGTGTCAAACTCCTTCATGCCAAAGGAGATGCTGAGTTGGTGGTTTTCCACGTGAGGAACCTGTACCAAACCAAAAATGAGAGATTGTGCCACTATCGCAATCTAGTTTGGGATTAAATTGAAAGTTTTGATGCTTTTAGCATCTCTACAATACCTAGGGAATTCAATGACTGAGTTGATGCATTCGATGTTTTAACAACTCTTTTGGTTCCTCACCTAGATTTTAAGGGAGATAGGTACACTATCAAACTAATCTTTTGACCAACTGTGCTTGACAATGCCAATCATTGGAAAGTGTTCAATAGTGACAACCAAATCATTGCCTTCTTGGAATAAAAATATAGCTTTAAGTAGCTTCACTTCAAAGGTAGTAAGCCTTAGAAGCTTGAACTTGCCCCTGAATCAAGTTCAGATGTAGGTGAATAATTCTTGTAACTTAAAGGGAATAAAATCTCAAAAGGCTTGGTTTCCCTTGAGAAGCTATTTGACCAGCATGAAAAGTTCATCAAATAGCAACAAATGGATTCAAGCTCCTCCCAAGAGTTTGATCAGATAAATATGGGTACCAAGGAAAATCCCAAGATGGTGAACATTGAGAAGTGTTGCACTCTGGAGGATAAATTCAAGTTTACCGCTATACTCTGCCAATACATAGATGTTTTGGTGTACTCCTATGATGATCTAAAGTTGCTCCGACTTGAAAAAGTTTGCCATGAAATTTCTCTCAAGAGTGATTCGGTGCCTTATAAACAAAAATCTAGGTAGTACAATCTAAAGATATCAGGTACTATTCTATTTGAAATATAGAAAATGTTGAACACTAGGATAATTTTCCCAATCCATCATTCCACATGGATTACAAACATAATACCTGTGAAAAAAAAGAATGGAAAAAATTGCCTCTATATGGACTTCAAAAATTTGAATCAATCATCCTTAAAAGATAACTATCCTCTGCCCATCATGGACCAAGTTCTTCAGATCGTGACTAGGTCAGAGATGTTATCAATGTTAGATGGCTTCTCGGGGTACAATCAAGTTAAAGTTGGTGAAGCAGACCATCATAAGACTGCCTTCACCACACCTTGGGGCACCTTTGCATATCAAAGAATACCATTTGTCTTGATAAATAATAGCACCACTTTTCAGAGAGCAATAGACTTTGCTTTCAAAGATAAAATGGGTAAGTTCATTGTGGTATACCTTGATGATTTAATAGTCTTTTCCAAGCATCGTCCTGATCATGTGCACCATTTGCAACAAGTATTGGAATGATGTCACTAGAATGGCATTTCTCTAAATCCCAAGAAGTCTATTTTTAAAATAACAAGAGGGAAACTTCTCAGACACATTGCATCTTGAAAAGGCATAAAAATTGACTCAGAAAGAGTCAAATCC
>JARHVA010006132.1:185000-325000 GCA_037957365.1 Torreya grandis | reverse complement strand
GAACCTCCCCTTGATAAGAGGAGATATTCATCCCCTTTTGATGTGGTAAAACTACGCACCTGGCTGACCAATTTCCTTATGTTGTGGTTGAAACCAACTATTTTTCCCATCAGTTAGCTGGTGACAAAATATTTACCCAACACATTGATTGATTTTTGTTTATGCCTTACTTAATTTGGGATTAGACACATATATTTCTCTTTTCTATTGCATAACTTGGGTTATTTTTTGACACAAAATTTGAAAACTACATTGTTTATGCCTTTATTTTGAAGAATCATTCTATCTCCAAGTGCCTTTTATTTAGTGACTCATACCAATTTGATCACGTTCATGTATAGAATCATGTGCCTAGTCAATGTTAAAGCATTTAAAATTTGTTAGATTAAATCACCCCTATGTTTCAAGTCTAGCTTTAGATGCCACATTTGGCTAAGAGTCCTAGCACATGCCTTGTTTGAGCCTAGCTTTTGATTGTACATTTGACCAAAATACCTAGAACTTTTACCTATCCTAGATTAGACCTATTTGGAACATCTTTGGACCTAGAGTTTTTCATCTTATTTTTAGTTCATTTACTTGACCCTGTTTGTGTGAGACATTTAACGTTATACTATTTTAAACAAACCTTTTCATAGTCCTTTTTGGACATACAACTCCATCCTTTTGATAAATTTAGATAGAGTTTGAGACTTTTATCTTTTCAAACATAACTTTTTAAAGTTTTTATAACTCTAACCCCTCTTGTCATGAAACATTTACCATTGATTTAACCATGTCTCACTATACACATAATGGATTCATGTATAATAAAGGATATAGAAATGTTGTCACACAAAAGGACTTTGTCCAAGACCCTTATGAAGATGATGTTGTTTACGACATGGATTATTATGTAGCTTACAATGCTCAAATAGGAGAATAGAGTCTAGATCCTTTGTCCCATTCTTTGGTTAGCACACCTCTATACTCAGAGCAAGACCAAAAATAAATGGCCCAATATTTGGCTAGTGTACCTTTGATTGTAGAATAAGTCCAAAAATAACCTTGTTAAGTATAATGCCATCGAACTATGACCCTTATCTAGTTTATCATCACTTACTAGTAAATAAGGATGAGGTCTTAAATAAAGCCACAAAGATAGGGGCTAATTTTCTAACAGACTTTCTCCATGAAAACTTTCCAAGTCTAATAAGAGGGTCTTACAATGTGTTTTACAATCAGATTAATAAATAGGCCTCTTCTAGCAACCATCATGCTATAGTTCCAATGTCATATCAAGATCTTTATATGATTGTCACATAAAGGGGCCTCATGTAGGACCACTTCATTAAATTCAAATAGCATACCAAACATATCAAAACATATCTCATAACTTCAATAATATGACCATGTGAAATGCACCTCTTATTATGTTAGTTCCTTAAAAAAGAGTCCTAATTGAGTTGATAGGGAAATAATATTAGGGTTTAGACCCAGTTGAGCAAAGCACCTTGGTAAAAAACATGTCCCATACCCCAACTATTGAGGAAGTGTCTTCTACTTCTAAACAGAACATTTATCAAAACATAGTGGACAATATGCAAGTAACATCCAATTTAGACCAAATTTGTGTAAATGCATAGATAGCTAGTAAGTAAAAAATTGTGCCTTTATTTAAAACTATAAGTGATTCACAAATGCAAGGGAAAGGAACTTTAAACTCCCAACTATAAATAACTACCTCAATCTTCAACCAACTACTTATTCAATCACTCAACATCAAGGATTAGGTAGTCAACCAAAGACCAGTGCCATACCACAACAAAATGTGATGAATCTTAGTCCACTTTAATAGGTGACTAGTAACATTCCATAATAATAGGAATTTTCTAATGTACCCACACAATAAAGGTAAAACATATTGCCTCCTCGAAGGTAAAACATATTGCCACCTCAACAAGGGGAAACCAATGTTCCACTTCATTAGGTAGTGATGAACATACCTCTTCAGTCAAAGACTAACATGATGATCCAAAACCAAATGATGTCTACCCAATAACATACTAGTATTGGTTAGTGACAAATGTTGAATCTCTAATATGCATCTACTTCCTAATAGGGATTCATGTAGCCAAGAGGTTCCAATGTTCCAAGAGTACCAATTAGGCAACAACTACATTTCATGCGAAATGTTCCACAAGTTCAATGATAGGTCCTTGGTTGAAAAGTTCCCCTGAATCAATAAGGTATGACTAGTCGGTAGCATGTCCTTATTTAACCCCAACATGAATATTAAATCCATATTTCTCCATCCCAACCATAGTATTCCCAAAACCAAGAATATATACCCAATACCAAACAAAATATCATACCACAACACATCTAATTTCAACAATAGTATCATAATCCATAAGTGCATATTCCTAGTCTATTCTCTAACCAATAAAACATTTACCAATAAATGCCTTCATTATACCCCAGTCAAAGTAATCCACTTGTGACTACACAACCTCCACCTCAGGCTAATGATCCCACCAATTTCCTTACATAGGAATTGTAATAAATGAAGAATTAAATTATCCTCATCCAAAATAGTAAACAGACAAATAAATTCAAGTTGGATGACATGTGTTACTACCCTTTAAACATGGATTAATTGAAAATACCATTTCCTCCATGGTACAAACCACCAAATTTTAACAAATACAAGGGCAAAGGTTACCCCAAGGCCCATTAGATGGAATTATTTGTTGCATGCTAACTAGTGGCCTATAGTGACATATAGCTATTATTTTTATTTCTATGTATCTTAGTAGGACAAGCATTGGAATGGTTTTTAAATTTACCAAAGAATTCAATTTCTAATTTTTATGATCTTTTAGACAAGTTCATGCAGCACTTCTCTTACAATCTTGAGCATGAAATTTCATTGGTAGAATTTATGAAATAAATATAAAAGGTTGAATAAATATTTTCAACCTATCTATAGTGATGGAGATCCCTTGCAAGACAATTTACCCATAGTCTACCAGACAAGAAACTAGCTAATGTGTTTACCAAGAATCTACATAATGAGATATCTTGCAATCTAAAGTTGCATGTGCACATACCTATAAATAAATCATTGACAAAGTTTTGTTGATCAAAATATCCATTATTAATAATAGGATCATTAAACTTACCTCATAAAATCATATTCAAAACCAAAACTATAAAAATGGCCAAAATCAGAGCCATGTCCAAGCGTAAATGTAACAACCTACCTAGGCTAATAACTATGACAAACCCAAGAAATTAAATTTCAATAAGAATGTTGTATGTAATGTATTAATTGAGTCATGACATGTAAAAATGGTGAAAACACCATCTACTCAACCTATTCTACATTTACAAGTTATTCATAACCAAAAACCTCTTTGAAAAACATGGCAAGTATAATAGGCTAGACTAGAGAAACAAATGCACCAACCTATGCCTTTGAAAAGCCCTTCTTGAAGGAGAACTATGCCTACTCATCACATCTTTAGTAACATTAGAAAGCCTATAAAATCTATGTTTCACCAACTAATCACAACTAATTTAATTAACTAACCTATTCCAAAACACTATCCTTAGGGTACTGACTATATAGACTGGTATAGGCCAAATAAATTCTATGAGTATCATCAGGTCAATGGACACAACTTGTACTATTGTGTGAAAATTAAACATGTGATTGAGAATATGTTAGAAAATGGGGAAATGAAATTACAAAGTATAGATTCCATATTTAATAAAAATATGAGAATCTATCAAAATCCTTTTCCCCAACATAACAACCGACAACAATAATGATGACATTGACACCAACAACAACATTATCAACAATCAAGGTAAAACCAATAAAACCAATAAAATCATAAATAGAACCAATAATGTAAAACCAATTAATAGAATCAAGGCTAGAAAGATGCCAACAACTCATAAACCTACCATGTAGTTGCACATGAGTATAACAAGGTTGTAGGCCATATTATAAGAGGTCACATGAACACCATTCCCATTCATCCAAGACCAAGTAACAATTAGATGAGACCATTACTAATCATTCCCAATCAACCAACCCATGTCAGTAATCCTTCCTTGAATTGGGACCTCATACAAGTGAACCAAAAAGTATGAAGTCCCACTTTTAGAACTTATACTGATAACTCATCATTAGCTCATGACTATGCACAACTACACTAGCAATCAAGACTTATCATATCTAGTCTCCCTCTATGATCATTTGTTAGCAATAATGGTCATGTATCTAATCCCTATTATGTAATCACAACTTAGAAATCAAAGATTACGATAAAAGATCCACATCAATCTACCATTTCACCCATCATACAACCACCCATTTTGGCTAAGAACAAGCCATTTACCATTGTGAAAGACAATACATTTGATATTGTGGAACAATTACAAAAGATGCCTACATAAATCTATATTTTAGATTTATTGCATATGTCCACTATCTACAAGAACATCTTTATAGAGTTTCTTGACCAGTCGCAAGTTCCTAATGACATATCTCTAGACAAATTTCAAGCTTTGGTTGGACACCTAACTCTAGGTCAATAATTAACCTTCAACCAAAGTAATAAGTCATCACTTGGACACTTCATAACAATCCATTATACATCAAAATTTTCATAATGTGGTACAAGGTGAAGTGTGTCCTCATAGACAATGGAATGGACCTAAATATTGTTTCTCTAAAGTTCAACAAGATCCTCAGGTACATGACAATAGATCTCTAAGAAGAAATGATCAAATTCAAAGCCTACGACAATGTAGAACAATAATCACAAAGCACCATTATATTTTCATTTATCATTGGTCCCTTGACCCACAATACATTATGCCATCTGTTAGACCTCAATTTGTCATATAATATGCTTTTGTGTATACCTTGGATACATGAGATTTATACAGTCCTATCAACATTGCACTAGTGTATTAAGTTCTCACATTCACATATGGATGTTACTATTCCAAGATATTTTTATCCATATTTGCATTATAAGCATTTAAAGGTCAAGTAAAAAAAACTATAACTACCATTTTTACATGAATCTAGTTGATAAGAAGGACAAGGGGAAAGAAATACTTGTTGATTCACCAGAGACCAATTACATTGACCCTGATACCCTTGATTCACTTTCCCACATGCCACCTCCTAATATTTTTAATCATTACACCATCTCATATAATGGCCCAGGATAGTATTTAACCCATGGTACAATACACATTGCCAAGGTTACATAGAACCCAAAGTCCTTTTGAAGACCAAAAGCCAAACCACCTTGCAGAGAATGGCAAAGAAAGGAAAATCCAAACTACATAGTCCAACACCTATCACTTTCATACCAACATTTGGCCAAGAATAGGACCCTCTTATAGGTGATAAATCATGGTTGTATAATGACAAATTGGTTGATTATTACAAAAATTCTAAATAACCCATCACTAATTGGATAATAGAGAACCAAGCCTATGAAGGAAGAGGCCTTAGGCCAAATCAATAGCAAATACTTGAGCCAATTTCTATGACTCGATACAAAGGAATCTATGGCCTTGGATTTCAAACACCTAGGGATGATCCCACATATCTTATTCTAGTTATATCACCAATGACTAGTGATGATGATACTATTAGTGAAGCAGAGTCTGATTATAGCAATTTCAATGACCAAACCCAGACCAATTTATTTTACACCAATACCATTTATACCCTTCAACCAATTGTTCACCATAATCCACTTCCATTATATTATCCCCAATTGATATAATGGGGCCAACAAGAATCAAACGTGTCAGTTTATGATTTTGAGAATGATGAGGCCTTGTACATTTTTTAGGCTTTGGGGACAACGCTTTTCTTGGAGAACTGTAAACAAGGGTTCTCAATCAAAATAGATCTTGAAGCCTATTTTGGAGAATGGGTGAATACCCTTACCCACAAACAATTAAATAAAACATTGATGTCCCAAAATGAAAACTTCTTTGAAGTGATTCTGGATTAGGGAAATAGTAAAAATAAAGGTTAGTCTAGTGGTGAAAATCTATTTTAAGCATCATTAGATAGGGGTTTTAAACCTTCCTCAAACATAGACTAGGATACTACCAATGATGAACTTGTCTATAGGTCTGATTTTAGTCTTGAAAAGCAACAAGATTTGATTAAATCATCTAGGAGACCACTAACAATGAACTTATCTAGGGGTTTAAGTTTAGTCTTAAAGAATAACATGATTTGGATTGAATCATCCAAGAGTTTCAAAACTTATTTGTTACATGGTCATCCCTACCCTTGTGGGATTTTGATTCATCATGCTTAGGAGAATTCAAAGAGTTAGTCCTAACTGAGGACTCTACTATTATAGGTTAGTTCAAAATCTTTGCCCACTATTATTAAAAATAGTTGGACCCTTTTACTAGAGGATATTATAGAGGTAAACATCAAGACTCTAAATGACCTTAAATGGATCAAATTAGGCACTTTCCTCACTAATAAAAAGAGTGAAGTCTTTACCAACCTTTTGAGGGATTTTATTGATATATTTGCATGAATTTACTCTGATATGCCTAGTTTGGACCCCACCTTGGTTTTACACTACCTTTTGGTACATCTTGATGCCAAACCTATTGAACAAAAATTGTGAAAGGTGCATCTTTGCATTACTATATTAGTGAAGAAAGAGTTAGAAAAGCACTTGGAAACGAGATGTATTAGGCCAATCAACTACTCTAACTAGATCTCCAATGTTGTGCTAATTAACAAGAAGACAAAAAGAATCAAGATCTATACTAATTTCAAAGACATAAATAAGACCTTCCCCAAGGATGACTTTCCTCTACAAAACATTGACATGATTATTAATTCCATAGTAGGATATAGAATGCTTACAGTAATGGATAGATTCTTAGGCTAAAATCAAATCTGAATTACACTAGAAGACCAACATAAAATAACATTCACCACTCCCCAGGGAAGCTTCTATTATGATTTTATCCCATTTGATCTCAAAAACACAAGGACCACCTATCAAATATCCATGACCATCATATTTCACGATATGATTCATGACATTATTAAAGACTACATAGATGACATACTCAGTAAATCAAAGCTCAGGCCAATCATCCAACCACACTAAGGAAGATATTTGAATAAATTCATGAATACAATGTCAAGATCAGCTCTAATAAATTTGTTTTTGGAGTACCTTTAAGCATTAAAGTCAATCTAGCCAAAGTACAAGCCATAACAAATATGCCACCACCAACCAATTTGAAGTACTTCCATAGTTTGTAGGGAAAGACACAATCTACTAGACACTTCATCTCTTAGTTAGCTGACAAGTGCCACCCATTTACACATCTACTTAGAAAAGGGGTATAATTTTTCTAGGATGAGGAATGCCAGAAAGCTTTTCACCTTTTAAAGGACTATCTAGTAAATTCACTTCTTTTATTGCCTCTAATGCTAGAGAAACCATCCCTTCTATATCTATCATCCATAGACAAATCCCTGGGAGCACTTCTAGCTCAACATAATGATAATGTAAAGCATTATGTCATGTATTATCTAAGCCATACATTGATTTTGTATGACCATAATTATACACACATTGAAAAAGACTATTTAGTTATGGTCTTCAAAGCTCAAAAACTATGACATTGCATGTCAAATAATAAAACCATGGTCATTTTAAAAGTAGATCCACTCAAGTATCTACTATCTAAAAAAACTTTACAATGCCACATGACAAAATGGATCATGCTTCTTAGTGAGTTTCAGATAGAATATGTCAACTAAAAATCCATCAAGGGGAAATCTCCTACAGATCAACATGCCAAAGCACCACTTGTAGATACAAAGCCACTAACATTTCAATTCCTAGATGAATCCATTATGACCATCATTAAAACACCTCTTTAATATCAGCATTCAAATCTATATTTTGATGGATCATTCACAACACATGGTTTAGAGACAGGGCTGTTGTTCATTACATCATAGGGTGATATAATCCCTAAATCATTCAAAATCAACTTTCCTTGTAGCAAAAACATATCTGAATATGAAGTAATCATTGAAAGGATTCAATAGGTAGTACAATGAAACATACATCATCTACAGGTTTATGGTGATTCATAGTTAATCATCAATCAGTTTACAAATCAATTTTAGACCAAAGATGCCAAGCTGGTATCATAGAAGGCCATGGTCAACACTCTCAGATAGTAGATTGTCGACATAAAGTTTAAATATATACCAAGGGCCAATAATAGAATAATATATGACATGGACACTATTATATTATTGATTCAACAAATAAATATGGCCAAAGAATACCAGTTTCTCATTGAAAATTTGCTAGTGTTAGCTCATGAACCTTCAACTATCACAATGATCTTTGATATTGTTGGTCCTAGATCTACTTAGTATTTAGACCTATATACTTACCTCCATGATCAAATTATGTCAATTGACTTATCCTATAAATAATCTAAAGCCTTTATCCATAATGCCACATGTTATACTTTATTCAGACCAACCCTATACCATTACAATTTTGACAGAACTCTATTTCATTATTTACCTTCAATAGAATATACATTAGCATTATGGCAAGTTCATGAAGGATTATGTGTAACCCACACTAATGGGTCTATCCTATCTAAAAATATCTTGTGTACTAGGTACTATTGGCCAATGATGGACACAAATGTAGATGCATATGTAAGAAGATGTGATAAATGTCAATGGCATGCCAATCTGATTCATGCCCCAACCAAGACTTTGAAACCAATGCGTACACCATGTCCATTTTCTACATGGGACCTGAATCTCACAGGGAATATTAATCCAACCTTATTTTATGGCCACAAACATATCCTCGCCACCACCAAATATTTAACCAAGTGGGTTGAAGCTATATCCCTCACGTGACTGAAAGAAAATTTCCAAATTTATATTTAACCATCTCATTTACCACTATTATATCCCCTCTGACATTATATCTCATAATTTTGGATCATTTAAAAACAAGTATGTCAAATTTCTATGTGTTGATTACAAGATTAAACAAAAAAAATTCATGGCATATTAACCATGAGGTAATGGCTAGGTAGAATTATCAAACAAAACCATTGTCAACATCCTTAAAAATATTGTCAATGATGTGAGATGCAATTAGTACCTTCAAATATTTATCCCCCTTTGGGTATATCTTACCAATCCCTACACTCCCATGGGAGCCACACCATACTCACTTGTTTATGAAACTAAGGCCATTCTTCCTATTGAGGTTTAGTTGCCTTCTTTATGCATCTCTTTGAAGCATGTCTTAGATGATGAAGAATATCACGTATATCACCTATAAAGAGTTGGAGTTACTCAATGAGAAACATTTGGCCATAGTAAACAATCTACAATCATACCATAATTGACTCTATACACACTACAATCAGTGTGTGAAAATAGAGAATTTTAACTTGGTGTTCTTATTCTTAAGGAATACCACTAAACCAAGAAGAAACATAAAGGCAAGTTCAAACCCAACTAGGTAAATCCTTTCATCATTGTTTTAGACTATAGTGCTAGAGCATACAAGCTATCTACATGAAATAGAGATGAACATGATGAGCCGATGAGCATTATACATCTCAATAATTTATTTGCCTAAATTACTTAGTGTATTGTCTATGAGGACCATTTTAAATTATACCATAATATCAAATTTATTCTTTGTACCATGTCATTGTACCATTCTATCACTTTGTCATTCTACCATACACTTTTCATCAACTGATCTATTTCATACATCCCTACCTAGCCCATTTGACCTTGGTTCTATTCCATTGGTTACAAGGCCACTTTCAACGTAAAGATTAAAATAATTTTTTTATCATTTGTTTCAAGTATTATAGATAAAGGCTATACTTTTAGAGTAGAATGACAGAGGTTTGGCAATTTCCTCTTTCATTTCTTGTTCCATTTTATACCAAGTGTGTTTGATTATAATCACTTTTGGACAAATCAGTGTCCTACCATCTTACTACTAATTATAGCTACCTGTAGACAAATTAGTATCATTGGCTTATGTCATTATTTCCTAGTTATAATTACCTATGGGGAAACTACTGGCAACACTTGTTTATCATGCCTTCAAGTACCACCTTGTAATGCTTATGTCATATTATGCCATTATACTAGTTTTGCCTATTTTATTTGAATTAGCTACTACATTAGTTACATGCCTCTACTATAAGATGGAACTATAGTGACATGAGGTCCCATCCTAGGACTATGTAGGAACTACTCAAATCATGTTGATTTCAGCTCTATCACCTCTTTGTCATGCTCTCACCATTTTGAGATTAATAATAAGGTTGAAGGTTCTTGCCATTTTATGATCAACCTAAGCCACAATATCATCATTTTACAAGTATTTTTTATGTTTGAATTCTCTCACTATTTTTTGAGATTGGACTGTTTAGTGTCTCATCATTATCGATTTGAGTTGAGATGATCTAAAATTCTAAAAACACCTTTCTAATAAAAATCTAAATAATTTAAAATAATGCCCATTAACTACTTCTTTGCCTTAAGGATTCTGGGAACCCTCGCTAAGTCACAAGAAACCACTTGTCATTTATTTTCCAAATCCTTGTTGGCCCTCTTGTCTCACCTACTATCACCATTTATGAGCTCATTCCCATATTTTTCTATCACATTCATCATGTTTCCCTTTTCATCATTTTCTTCTATCCCATTTCATAGGAGAACTACATTTGTCCTAATGTTTTTGTTATATCTCACATCCATGGAACTATGTAGGTAGCATCTACTTCCCTAGTGCATCTGGAGAGAGCTCAACCACCATTTCCATTTTCTTATCTTCCCCATCTTGTGTTTTTGTTAAGTTGTCTCTTATTTTCTATGGCAATGTTCGTTGTCTTGTTTATGTCATGTTATTTGTACTAACATTATGATTAACTATTATTTATTTGTGGTCTCTCTTTATTTTCTTTTTATTTTCTTAGTGTTTTGTTTATTTATTTTTCTATTTTTTTGCATTATTATTGAGCCTTGATTTAGTCTATATGCATCCATTGGGTGATTCCTTAGACATTATTTTTGAATCAATCCATATTCAGTCGTCAACATTATCATCATGGTCTTTATCATTGGTGTATTATTTTAACTTGAGTATTGGATCATGTGTCAGTCCTTATGCATATTTTAGCCAAGTCCTCATGGCGTTCTATTATGATGCCTACCATTATATGTTATAGCAAAAATCATCTCAAGGAGTCTACATGGTAATGTGATAGCTATATCTCTTTGGCATCAACAAAACTCCTGATCTAATCTAAATCATATCCCAAATAGAGTAATTAAATAATGAAATAATTTTCTTCTTTGCTAGTTAGGATGAGTATCTCCCTACTAGCATGTTTACCTAATTCATCTTTCAAATTTATTCTAGTTTGCCATCATGTTTCCCACTATCGGGTTATAATGCTTATAACACCTCTGGGCAAATCATTATATACTATCCCACTTGAATTTTCTAATGATTCTAACTTCCTTTGGGTAAATAATTATATTTACATCAATTTGAGGGTTAATAATTATAACCACCTTTGGGTAAATCATTCTATTTCTTCTTCCTAACTAGGGCTTGTTTTTCTTAATATAATGATTATAACCACCTTTGGGAAAACCATTATCTCTATCCACCCAATTGGGGCATGTTTTAATATGACCAATGATTATAACCACCTATGGGTAAATCATTATCTTTCCCTTTTTCTGATTATAACCACCTTTGGTAAAATTAGTCTCTTGCTACCCTTAGTATTTTTTGATGATTATAACCACCTTTGGGAAAATCACCATCTTTTTTTATCCCACATATGCCAATAATTATAAATGCCTATGGTCAAATCATTTTATTTATTTTCCCTACCTGGAGCAGTGCCATATGCCACTGATTATAACCACCTTTTGGCAAATCAATCTTTTCAACCCCATTTAATCTATTTCATCCAATCATTTCCTCATTTTGAGGGACCATTTTCTAACCCCTTTGTCAACCGATCTCTTGAGGGGGCACCTATAGTTCATCCATTATCATTGAGATCATAAGCATAAAGGAATTTTTCATTCTTTGAGAACACGTTACTATGCATATAGCTTGAATTTCCTTCCCAAATAGGGGAAAATTGTAGACACCTAAAATTGGCCACTAATGGATTCATACAAAACTTTAGATTTATTTCTACAAACCATTTCACATTAACCCTAAAATTCACTAAATATCCCAAATTCACCTATTTAATACTCCTCAAAGCTTGTAATCCCATTACGACATCCCTAATTAGGGTATCTTACCATATAAAATAAAAACCTCTCATAAATTCATCTCCAATAATCATACAACATCATAATATGTAATTTGTTCTATAGACCTATTAAATGGGGCAAATGCACATAAGAATTAAATCAAATCTCCAATATGCTAAAAATCCTAAGCAATATTAATTAAAATGATAAACCATATTAAATTCCTAGTTGAATTATCCATGTGTTATTAATGAAATTTAAAAAAAATTAAATTAAAAAATCAAGCATATCCTAGGTTTTCGTGATTACCTTCTATGAGTTATCAAGCCTTTCGAAATATCTAAAAATATCTCACCCATGTCTAGTCATTGTAAATCATGAGGTTTTGAAACCTTTTGACTCTACTTGGGTTAATTAACTCACTTAGGTTATGTTTAAACCTATTTCATGCTTAAACAACACTCTAATTTAGCTTGAGTTAAGGTTAGTTTCTAAACCTGTAAATACAATCATTTGCCTCTTCATTTGGAGAGCTTGGAACATAGTAAAGTTATAATGTAGGATTTATTGCATGATTAAAAGCTATAGTGTTATAATGCCAAAATCACAATCATAATCCATACCAAGCAAGCCAATATAATGGTTCTAGGGAGATAAGGAACCACACAACCTCTATTTGTTGAAGACTCTTTGGGCACAAGGGGAGCAAGCCAAATGAACACATCATTTGGAAAATTCAAGGAAGGTAAGAGATATTGTTTATTTTTCATTTTAGTTGTTCTTAAGTTTTTTTTTTCACTAAGCTCTCCTTATGATCTAGGTCTAGATCTGTTATGGTTGTTAGTGTGTTTATTTCATTGTTTTATATGAAAACTAACACTTGATTTAACCTCTTCTCTTGAGTTAAATTCTTATGATCAAAAAATTAAGAGTCTTAATTAATTATTGGGTGACATACAATGTTTCATTAAATTTTAAAATATAATAATGAGTACCTACAGTCACTAAAAACTCTCATAGGTGGTCACAATCCAAAATTCATAGTCTAGGTCTATAAGGCTTAAAACTAGGCATAGGCACTCATGGCCTCTATCTTGTTTCAGATGACTACATTAATATTAAAAATCATATTATTAATTTCAAGGGAGATTAAAATATGGATTATAATAATTTTTTTTCATGGAGTTACACAAAATTGGTCATTCAAGCTTAGTTTCCTCTTAGGCCTACTCAGAATGCATAGGAGGAACTCTAAGGTCAGTTTCTTTTGCTCACACATGTAAGGATAGTTTTCATGGTTCCTCAAGGATTTGAGGATATTTTATTAGTGTCCTTAGATTATCTTTAGTGAAATTTATTTTCAAATTCAACATTTGGTTTTTATGAATCATTGCTAAGAACCTAAACATTCAAAAACCCTCCTAAACCCTTGCCTGGACTTGATGGAGAAGATATGGATAATTATACATTCAAAGGTATTTAAATGTCCTATAAACTGATTTTTAATTGTATATAACTCTCTCAAGATCCTCATCATCTATTTTTTTCATATTATCATCTGTATAGATAAACCTATTACTATGTTTCTTATAGGATTTGATGTGTTTAATAGGTACATAGCAAAATAGACAAGTGGGAGTCATCTATGGAGGTTTTTAGTGACTTGTTTCAACTATTTATACTCATTTTTAATATTATTTATACATGAAAATCCCTATGATACATTATTCATTATAGGTAGTCTTGAACCAGATAGTGTGGAAATGAAGTTATGACCTAAATGTCATTTGATAAAAATGGTTTGAGGTTTACATTAAGGTCTATCATAAACTAGAGTATAAAGAGGATTTATGTATATGTCCTAAAACATCTTCAATGAGCTCCCTTATAAAAATACAAGTCACCTTGATGACAAGTGTGAAGACAAGGCCTAGAAGGAAGAATGAGTGGTTGTTATATAGTGAATGACAAGTGGTGTAGAAGAGGATATCAGTTGAGGGGTGTATGAAGGTTGTTATAATATTTTTTCCACATCCACTAGATATTTTAAATGTGTCAAATATCCATGTGTAATTTTTAGATAGGTAGGTGGGCACATCATCAAACATGGTTGTTCAATTGAGAACTATGAAGTACATCTATGCCAACCTAAAGGATATGTCATGTTTGTGACAGGAACTTGTCCAATACCATTTAAGGGTCTATTTTCCACTTTGTTCTATTAGGTTATAACTAATTTTCATAGTTTGACACTTGGTCTTGTGACCCTTCCACTTATCCTCTTCTCTCTCCTCTCCTATGATCTATAAATGCAAGCCATTTTAGCATTTGTATCTAGTACACACCTATTATGGCTAATCCCTGATGGTTTGGCACTTTGTTTTACATTTGAATATGATTCTAAAGTTTATTTTATCTCTATAATATCTTTCCTAAGTGTGTTAAGTGGATTATATTTTTGAAAGTGATTGATGTCTTCTCCATTCTTTCATTTTGCTCTTGCATGTTTTAAGTGAGTGATATCTCTTTTAATAGGTTTCATAAAGTGTATGTGTTTATTAAGTGTGATTTCAAGTGTGAGAGGGACTAGTAGTGTCTAGTATCGGACCTTATTTTCATCCACCTCTGTACATGCATATAAATTTGCCTCTATGATAAATACATATGTTATAAGGACATAGATTTAAGGTCAATTGTAGTAGTCTCTTTTCATGGTGCAAATGCAAGTGTGTTGTGTCGACTTATATTCGGTGTATCACCTAATTATCATAGCTTAATTTATGTATCCTTCTTCCATTTTCACCCATAATTGATTGGTTTAGTTTATTGTTTGATCTTAAGATATAAATCAAGGGATATATCCCTTTAACCTAAAGGTTCACCTCTACTAGAGGTAACCCACAAGCCTAGAGGTAATCCAATGTTTCACTCAATATAGAAAAGGATTTAATAACCTTTCTAAGGTTTAATATTGAGTGATAATAATTATACCATGCTAGATGGGACTAAGGTCCAAAAGAGTGGAAGGATTTTTGGTGTGTTCCTCCTCTTATCATCTTTTGGAAAAATTCAAGCAAACACTAATGGTGACTCTGAATGCAAAAATCTACTTGTAAACAACCTAGGTATTTATTATAAATTTTTTGATTAATTATTATGTTTCATGTTACTAATTAAGTTGATATGGTTGGTTATGTTGAGAATCCATATTTTTACCTCGCTACCAACCTTGTTATTACCCATGATATATCCCTCAACAATCTTATCAAGGTTGTTATCATTCCTATGATCTATGACAACCCTATGATCATCCTATTCCTTCTCCATATGAAAATAATTTTCTTGAACAACCTTATGAAGAATATTATGAAGAAGATTATGAGGAAAACTATAAGGAAGAAAATCTTAAGGATCCTAAACAATAAATCAAAGCTCTTAAGATGCAAGTTATTAAAGGAGAAATCCAAACTCTTAAGAGACAAATTATTGGAGACATCCTTCAATAAACTATACCTATCCCTCTTTAAGAATAATATTATTTTCCATATCAATTTTCTCATCCTTACCCTCATGAAAAAAGTTACTATCCTAAAGAAGAGCCAATCTAATCCTCAAATGATACCAATGGCTTTCAAACTCCAGCTTGGAACCAAATAGTAGAGTCTTGGGGAAATAAAGGTGAAGAGAGTGAGAACCAAGAGGTGGATGTCCATGAAGAAAATCTTGTTTTTGTTTAAGATCCATTTCTTTTTTCTCGGATATCATTTATCTTTTCCCTCATGGAAGTTTATCCAAGAATAGTTTTAACATGAAAAATAAGCCTTAATAGAGAAGGTGGGTGATCAAGTAACAAATGATAACAAATTTCAAGATGATAATGAAAATCATGAGGTGGTCGTTGAAGGAAATGAAGTGTCAGTAGCCAATCAAAATTTTATCTCTTTAAAAGTTATTCCATGTGTCTCATTCCATCCCTATGCTAATACATGATACCTCCATCACTCCTCTTAGTCCCTCTTCAAACCATGAACCAATTTACCACCCTCCCACCTCATCCCCTCTTGAAGTATAACCTATCTTATTGAAGGTAAAAAAATAAGAACAAGTTTAGTGTATAGTTGATCAAGAAGATGTTTCAAGAATTTATAATTAAGAGATCACCATAAGGACTCCCCTTGGTGAAGACAAGTGCATTTCAATCTTCTTGAGTGAATAAAAAAATGCTGAAGGTCATGTTTTAGCTATCTACAAAGAGTTTAGTCAAGACATGAAATAAGAGGTGCTTGAGAAGGATATCACATCTAGTGAGTTAGTTGATGTTAATGTGTATGAGAAAGATATAGAACCTAAAAATATAAAAAAAAAAGTTGTTACTACTGCTATGGAACAATATGATTTGTGTCAAAGATTCTATGAGCTATGTAGAAAATTTGAGGCCTTTCAAAGGCATATAATTCTTTCTATCTAAGTTCAATATATTGTTGAATATAATTTTCCATTTGAACTACAACATGATATCTTCCGAAGCATCAATATTTTTGAAGTGGTATCTAATGATCTTGTAATTGATAAGTAGCTTCACCTCACTCAAAGTACCATAAAGGTCAAAGAACCATAATTGTATGAAGCATCATTAGGTCAAGTTAAAGTTGAGAAGCATCATGAAGAGATGGTTGATTCAAAACAAGAATTCATCATCATAGGTGATATGTTTGTATCTAATGTGGTTTCATTAGAAATCATGCCAAAGATAGTGGCAATCATGAAGGAGTTCGAAACACAAATTCCAATTATGAGAATGTAATATGCTTCATGTATTCCTTTACTTCATGGAATAAAAAATTGTTAAAGATTCCCATTTGATTCAAGAGTAAGAGTTCTATCCATTTTAGTATTTGCATAATTTAGTTTGTTTGAGTTGTGTGTGTTTTCTATAAGTGTTTAGAAGAGCACAAGTGTATGCTTTAGTTTCTTGTCTTATGTGTTTTTTTCCTATTTTTTGTTTGGTGTGGTTTTGAGGTGTTTTCATAGGCATTTTAGTACCAAATGTATTGTATAGGTGAATCCATTACCCAATCGATAAGAGAAGGAAACTAGTCCTTGTGATCATAGGAATCCAAGAAGGGAGGTTAGTATAATGTTAGTTCAAGAAAATAAAAACACACTAACACTTACAATCCTAGCATAGAAATTAGAGAGAGCTTAGTAACAAAAGACTAACTAATAACACAACTAAAACATAAAAGATACAAATCCTTTACTCAGCTTGTGCATCAGGAAGTTTTTGGCAAATGAATCTTATTGGATCCTTATCTCCTTAGCACCATTGTATTTAATGTGGCTTGATCTTGATTTGGCTCAATATTTTTGAAATATAACACTACTTTTAATAATAAAGATTATATCTCTCTCCAAATTTTCATTATAAATTTGTCTAATGAGAGCTTAAAAGTTAAGATGCATGGCATTATATTTATAGCATAAGGATTTAGCTCTCACCCAAGGTGAGTTAGGGTTGAGTTAAGGATTAAAATGGGTTTAAAACTAACCTAAGAGAGTCAAATATAACCTTGGTAGAGTTAATAGTTTTCAAGTAATTATGATTGCAATTACTAGGCATGGGTCTCCAAAATTGATATTTTAGGATATTTTCAAAGATCTTGACAACTCGTAAAGTCAATGATGAAAGGCAAGAATATTTTCAATTTTTGAATTTCCTTTTTAAGATTTTCATTAATTTCAAAATGATAACTCAAAAAGGCATTTAATTTGGTTTATCTTTTTAATTAATTATGATTAGTTTTTTAGCATTTCCAAGATTCGATTTAAGTATGCAAGTGCCCCACTTAATAGGTCCATAGGCCAAAGTTATTATTGTCATGCCACAAGGTGATTAGGGATGAAGATGTGAGAGGTTATTATTGAATATGGTAGGATTACCTAATTAGGGATGCCTCAACATGATTTTGAGCTTTGATGAATGATGCACAAGAAAATTTGGAATGTTTAAGGATTCTTAGGTTTAATTTATAGTAGCTGGTAGGAATCAATCTAAAGTCTGGTCAAAAGCTAGTTGTGGCCAATTTTAGGTGTCTATAGTTTACCCCTATTTGGGAAGGCATTTCAAGATATAGGAATAGAAACATATTCTCAAAGAATGAAAATTTATATATGCGTATGAATTCAATGGCAATGGATGCACTATAAATACTCTCTCAAAGGAGCGGTTGACAAAAATGGTCAGTGATTGGTCCCTTGAAAGGAGGAAATGATGGGAACAAAAATATAAAAAGGATGGAAGAGATTGATTTGTCCATAGGTGATTATAATTATCAACATAGGTAGGATAAAAGATGAATGAAATTAACCCATGAGGGAGATTAATGCAATTGATAGAATGCTTACATGCATTGATTTAAAAAGAGTGCTAACTTATCGAAAGGTGGTTATAATTAGTAATAACTGTTGACACACTAATTTTCCCACAAGTTATAATTTGTGGCAAAATCACACACCCAATTCAGGGTAAATGAGTCAAAATAATGGCTTATCCATGGTCAGTTATAATCATTATGATGACCTAGATTAAAATAATGATATTTGATTGTGCCCTAGTAGGGTAGAATTGCAAGAATAATTCAAAGATATAATATGTTATACATATTAATGAGTGGGAACAACTATAGATGTGATGGTCTAATGACTAAATAAGCCACAAACAACTAGACACACAAGGATGTGTAAATGTATGATAGAGATGATTCAAAAAATAAGAATTTATCAATGTTAATGATTTAGTTATACCTACCAATGTGGACATGATCATCCTTATCAACATTGATACATTGAAAATTGTCAATAGGTTGATTTGAAAAAGAAGGGTGGGAGAATTTGTCAAGGTTGCCAAGGATAAACTTCTATAACTCCATTTCTTATAAGATTACCTGAGCTGATTTTTATTATAGCACATGAAGGTATGCATCATGATATAAAACACCATGATAAATTGGTTGAAATTTTTATAAGGAGTAACTCCTAATCCAATAATTAATTTAAAATAACACACTAATGATAAAAACCATGATAACAATGTTCATTTATAAATATGAATAGACTCAAGATTAATTCACAAGGAATCACCTAATAAATGTATATAGACTGAGTCAAGGTACAAAAATGAAATTAAAACAACAATCAAACAACTACACAAATGACTAATCAAATAAACACATAGAAAACTTGAAATAAAAAGTAACATTATGCATCATATCATCAACCATGTCAACTTCCATGTGTGAAGGCTCAATGGAATGATAAATGAGTGGTGTCTCCAAGTAAGGATATATGCAAAGGGAAAGGTCACACCCTCAATGATAGTGGCATGGATTATAATAATCAATAGAATTTTCCCAATAGGTCAGATCAAGGATGACTAACTAGGTTTAAATAGGACATATGTTTTTTGGATTTTTGAAAAATTTTAATGTTCTTAGATATTTTACAGTATCTTAACTCGTTAAAGATATATAAGATACCACTCATAAAATGGTGAGATTTTTGGATTAGTTTGTTCATAAAATGGTGAGAACATATGCAAAAAATAGACTAAGTTGATAATAATGTCAATCAAGTTCAACCTACATAGTCCTATTATGACCTCAAGTCATATTAGTTCCACACACACAAAAGGTGGTGAGAGTCAACTAGGTCACAATAAGTTCTAAAGGTGAGTCAAATGGCTAGGAAAATGATAATAGTAATGGTAAGGTGATGTGACAATACATGATAAAAGGTGTTGTTCCTAATTTTCCCATAGGTGGTTATAATTAAGAAATAATGACATAGGTCAATGATACTAATATTCCCATAGGTGGTTGTAATTAGTAACATAAGGTGGAATATTTATTTAACAAAAGGTAGTTATAATAAATGGCACCAGTCAAACATAAATGAAATATAACTTGTTAGATCCACTGTCACACTACTTTCATAGACTGCCATTTAAACATGGAATTCTATAACTTCTAAAACTAGATCAAAATCCCATTGTGAAAGTTGCAGGAACAACCAAAGGAACCAAGATCAAAATATTCTAGGTAGGATGGCTAAAAATAGGATTTGGTATAATAGGAAAGGTATGGTAAAATGGTATAGGATATGACATAATAAGAATGTCAATATGGCAATTGTTTATGATTATAAGAGGGTTTCCCCTGAATGATAAGGCATGGTAAATGTCACAGTATGAAACAATGACAAGCAAAATGGAAAATCAAAATGAGAAAGTAAATGACAAATGATAAATGACAAAGTAAATTAAAAATCAAAGTTATATGTATATGATTCTAGCTAAGATATGGTGTTGTCATTCCTTTTAATGTGGAGAAGCACATTTGGATCAGCATATTGTAGAATTAGAATAATCAATCGTGGAAATTTCTAGCCCATGCCACTTCATAATAGTTTCTCTATCAATAACTTCATGTATATTTGGACTCCAAAAAAATTGTTGTGATTCTCATTGGTCATTGATTTTATTTCCTTCAAACACTGAGACAAGATGTCTTTGTGGCCTCTTCAAAGGAAAGTGCAGCTATGAATGGTAAATATAGATAAATAGTCAATGATAGGTTTGGTTTGGAAATGCAAAGGTGGATGATAATCAAATGTATAATGGTTGGGAAAAAAATAAAGATCATGAATTTTAAGCACAGATAATGTTGCTAATTTCATATTTGACATAACTTTGGTTATGGTGGGGCCAAAAACTTATTAATATCCTCTTGATAGGACCACACGATGTTTTTGTTGTTTAGGCATGAGAGTAGATACCATATGATTATGGTGTAGATTGGAAGATATATTGATTTCATCTTTGATATTTTCTTCATCAAGCTATGAACTTTTGTGCTCAGTTATTGGTGCCTCGACGACGTTTTCACCAATGAAATTTTCTTTATTATCCCATAGTGCCTTTGAAAAGGTTTCACTAAGGAACATTGACTTTTGACTTTGATCATCTTTTAGCACCTCAAATAAGGTTTCACTAGAATATGCCGAGTTTTAAATTTGATTATCATATAACACCTACAAAAAGATTTCACTGGTAGATTGTTCTTATTCTACATGAATATGGTCTTCACCCCTATGATATTATACAATTGATATGTCACCATGGATGTAGTTTAACAAGGTGTGATTCTATCAATCCCAATCAACACTTATGATAGGTAGAATGGTAATATAATAGATAGGTTGGTTGATGATAATGTCATGTGCAATGGTAATGGAACGAGCTAAGGCAATACAATCCTCATATAAGATACTAGGATAATTTATGTCGAAATTGAATTAATCATCATAAAAAATTATGGAAGGATCAAAAATGCACTCAAATTGATCTGTAAGGCATGCGTAACCAATATTGTAACAACCATGAACGTATTCTAATTTTGAAGCTAAGTTTGATTCAAAGGACTCTAAATCCAATGTTAAGACTGATGTTGATGATGTTTCTGATGTTGAATATTATGTTGGTTCAAGAATAGAATGTAACTTCAATGTTGATTATTCATTTTGTCTAGATGTTTCTATAATGATGTCTTGTTGACTATTTGGTATTAGATATGTGATGGTTTGTGATGGCATAATGGGATCCATATAGACTAGTTTGTCAAAGTGAGACTCCTCCATGAGGGAAAAAGGATAAAATATAACTAGAAAAACTAGCTTGTCAAGGGAGGTTTTTTAGATATTGGATTGAATTCAATAGAGGAGAGGATGGAGACGGCTGCAAGCGGTGAAGGGCACGACGGCCTGCTGTCGAGCCCCAGGCAGAATGCCTCATCACCTGGAGCAAACTTCTTGAGGCAAGAAGGGCATTATGGAAGCAAGCATTTGAAGTTGAACAAATTTAATGGTTGTTTAATGAGAAGACAAGACCGATTAGTTCTGGTAATTCCACAAGAAATAGTCTAAGAGGATGTTGAATACCTTTCTTCACACACACTGATTTGCAAGTTCCTAGGTATACAAATACCTCAGGCGGCATTAGAAGCTTGGATTCATCACTTTTGGGCAGTTGATGGGGATTTTGATATCATGTTAGTAGGTAATAGTTACTTCTTGGTGACCTTCTCCTCAGTGATGAACTGAAATTGTATTTTCGAAGGGGGCCCCTACTTCTATGAGAGAGTGGGTCTGTTTCTTAAACCCTGGCATGTGGGGTTTGATTCGACTGAGGAGCTTCTAGCCTGTGTCCCAGTTTGGGTTCATCTTCCATGGCTTTTGTTGGAATTTTTGAGGGAGGACATCCTCAGACAGATTGTGGCTATGCTGGGAACACCAACAGCCAATGCACATCAATCACTAGATAAAAAGATCATTACTTATGCACACATTTGTGTAGACATGGATCTTAATAACCCTCTTCTAGATTCAATGGAGATTTGTATGGGGTCCTCGTAATGGATTCAATAGATAGATTATGAATCCATTCCTTTTAGGTGCAGGATCTGTCATGTATATGGGCATCTCCATCATCAATGCCCACAAGGTACTAAAGTCAAAGGACCTGGGCTTGAAAACTTAGAGCCAAATACAACCTCTGATGGTAAGGGAGTTGGTAGCTCGACTCAGAATGAAATTGCAAAATCTCAGTCTTTTGGGACGGGTAAAGGAAGAAACTTAAATAATGGCAGTTTGGTGCAAGGGGCAATAGATCAATTTCACAATGGAATGGATGATTTTACTCTAGTTAGGAAGCGTATGAGAGGCCATGGGCAAAAGTGAGGGAATGCTGAGAGGCAAATTGATCAGGGTTTTAATAGGTTCAAAGCCCTTGACAGCATGGCCATTGAAGATGGCATTTCGATGGAAGACCTGGGGGCTACTTTGGGGCAAAATAAGCAAATTCTAGAACCTAATGAAATTCAAGATAAGATGGATCAAGAGCCATTAGGCAATCCTCTGAGAGCAGAGGAGGAAGTGCCAAAGGCTTTGAAGGAGCTAAAAGAGAAGGAAGTTAGGTGGGTAGATTTAGTCAAGGAAGTAGATGCTGGCAGGAAAGATAAAGGGCCTGCTGGGGCACTGGGTCTAATGCAGAAAACATTTAAAAAGGCCACATCTTCGGCTCCTCCCAAGGGGGGCTCAAAAAAGGATCAAGACAAAATCAAAATCATAGGTGATTTATTAGTGGAATCAAGGGTTGTAAAACCTTAGATGAGCACTTCCCCCAATCCAAACAATGATAGTCTTATCATGGAATGCAAGGGGTTTGAATAGCTCCCCCAGGCAAAAAGCTATGCGTAGATTAGTTTGGGGTCACTCTCCAGATATTTTTTGTATTCAAGAGACTAAACTATCAGTGGATTCATTGATTTCTTGTATGCCAAATATCTGGTCTATCGGCCAATGGCAATTTGTAGGTGCTCGGGGCAGCTCAGGAGGTCTAGCTATGGGATGGGACCCGAGTAAAATTACACCACTTCACTGGACCTCCAGCATATCAGCTTTGTCAGTAGTTGCTTCTTCTTTGGAAACTAGCAAACTGAGCTTCGTTACCATAGTCTATGCACCTGTTGACATTGATGGACAATTGCAACTCTAGGATCACATTTGCTATATCAAAAAATGTTATCCATTCTTGCCATGGATAGTGGCTGGTGATTTTAATGCGGTCATGAGCTTGGAGGAGAAAAGAGGTGGAATGAGTCATCTTGGCCCATCTTTTGAATGCCTTCGGCATAATGTGGAAGTGCTTCACCTCTCAGATGTTAAACCTTCAAATGCGCTGTTCACATGGAGCAACAGAAGATTAGGTAACGCTACCATCTCTGTGCACCTAGATAGATTTTTAGTTTCTTGTTTTAGCAGTCCAATGCTTTTTCTCTCACATCTGAGATCTTGGATTGGAGGGGATTTGATCACTAGCCTATCAATCTTACCATTGGGCAGATCAGTGGTCCCAAAAAAGCTCCTTTTAAGTTTCAACTGATGTGTCTTAGGGACCCATCTCTTTATGATCTCATTAAATAGTGGTGGAGATAGGGAGGGCCTACTTATGGAACAACTATGTATTCTTTCCTAAAAAAGTTGCAGTATGTTAAAAGGAAATTACAGGTTTGGAATAGAAATTACTTCAAAAATTTACAATTTATGAAGAAGAAACCTCAAGACCAGCTTGACGGCATAACGAGGCAAATAAGAGATGGTGAAGCTATTCGACACTTTTCAGAGCTTTTTACCAATGATCCGTTCCTAGATGAAGGCGCTGAAAATAGAGTTTTATCTTGTATTCCCTCATTGGTTGACGAGAGAATGAATGATTGTCTTATGTGCCCAATTGGCATGGCTGAAGTTGAGGAGGTGGTGTTCAGCATTAAGAGAGGAAAAGCCCCTAGGCCAGATGGGTTTTTGACTGAATTCTTCCAAGACTTTTGGGATATCATTAAGAAGGATTTGATAGATGTGATACAGGAATCTCATCATAGCAAAGAAATGCTCAGAGCTTTGAATGCTACGTTTCTAGTGCTAATTCCAAAGAAGGAGCAGGTGGATAGGTTGGAGTTGTATAGACCCATTGTGATTTGCAATGTGGTCTACAAGATCATTTTGAAGCTTATTGCGTTTAGACTAAAGGGGCTACTCCCTTTCCTTATTTTGAAGGAACAAGGAGGGTATGTGGCAGGCAAACAAATTTTGGACAGAGTGGTGGTAGCATCGGAAGCTATCCACTCTATGAGCACCTCACAAGAAAGAGCTATGTTTATTAAGCTAGATCTTGCCAAAGCCTATGACAAAGCTAGCTAGAGATTCTTGAGCAAGATCCTTTTGGCATTTGGATTTAAGCAGGATTGGGTTAGTTGGGTGTTAAGCTGTGTCACCATGCCTTCATATTCAATTCTTATTAATGGTGCACCTTCTAAGCTTTTTGGTGCCTCTAGAGGCCTTCGGTAGGGAGACCCGCTCTCTCCATATTTGTCAATTCTTATGGCCGAGGGGCTGGGATAGCTATTTAAATTTAGGGTCTCGCAGGATGTTATACATGGCTGGAGATGGGGGAATGGGATAACTACCCTGACTCATCTTCAATTTGTTGATGACACTATCGTGGCAGGTAAAGCTCAGATTCGGGAAGCGGAAGCTTTTCGAAGCATGTTGTATAGTTATTTGGAGGCCTCTAGACAGAAGATTAATGATCACAAGTCATCAATCTTCTTTTTCAACACTCCTGATTCTATTCAGAGAAGGATAGCAGCCATATTGTGGTTCCAGATTCAAGCTCTCCTAGTGGTTTATTTAGGCATCCCCATTGTGGTTGGAAGGCAGCCTAGGCTTTTTTGGTAGAATGTGCTGGACAAGTTAAGGCAAAAATTTGGCCATTGGACCCACAGATGGCTTTCCACAACAGGTAGAGTGATTCTTCTTCAATCGGTCATTCAGGCTTTGCCTATATACCGTAGCATGGTTCAAACAGCTTTGACTTACTTTCTAAAAGAGTATGATGCTCTTTCTAGGAAGTTTTTGTGGAGCAAGAATCTACAGAGCTTGAAATGGAGCCTTATTAGCTAGGCTACGATGTGCAAACCAAAATAAGAGGGTGGCCTTGGATTGCATTTGGCCATTTTGGCTAGCCAAGCTTTACTGGAGATGGTGCACTAATCAGTCAGCCCTGTGGGCCCAAATTCTGGCAGCCAAGTATCTTCCCAGCATTGAGCCCCATGATATATCTAGGCTCCCCCTGGAGGGAAGGGGGTCGATGATATGGAGTACCCTTAAGCTAGGAGCTCAGCTTGTGAAACATGACCTCTTTTGGATGTGCAATAGTGGGACATATGCTTTATTCTGGGAAGATTCATGGGATGGTGTGCCTCCACTTCTACATTCGCATTCGCATTTGCAACCTCTTACAGATTCATTCCATTCTGCCAATTGGGACACGGTGATGCATTACAAAGAAGCTTTTAGCTTGGGTAAGACCAATGATTTCAAATGGAAAACTTCCTCTGACTGGCCACTGGGAGTTATGAAGGAGGAGAGGTGAGAATTATCCCAAATCCTTGAAGCCAGAGGGTGCAACACTTTGCAAGGACAAGATGTTCTTGCCTGGGGGGGTGATGCCTCTGGTTAGTATTATGTGGCTTCTAGTTATACGACTTTGTCTAAGCAATTTGCTAATGGAGGGCAGTTCCTGTGGGGGAAGAAAATTTGGAACTGGGTGTCTTGGCCCAAATGTAATTTTTTTCTTTGGGTGCTCATGCACAATAGATGCCTCAACTAGGACAATCTTTGCAGACGTGGATTTTAGGGGCCTTCTATTTGTGTCTTGTGTCATAACAGTGAGGAGACAGGAGCTCATCTTTTCTTCCAGTGCCCATTTTCTAAACAGGTTTGGCATTTGTGGTGGAGTGCTTGGGAATCTCCTTGCTAGCATGTCTCATCTTTGACAGAGTTCTAGAATAGACTGGGATTTGCGCCAGCAAAGAGTTCCCTATTACAAAATGCCTGGGGGGTCAGACCTACTTTCATTTTATGGAACTTGTGGCTGGAGTGGAACAGAAGAATCTTTAGGGGAGTGCAACTGAGTTAAGGCTTTTATGGACAAATATCATCAGCACACTATAGGAAACACTCCTTGTCAGGTGCGCGACTAGGAGCGAAGTGGATTCTAGAGTGGCCAGTGTCTATAAACGCATGGGGCTAGACCTATCCATAGATCGCATATTGTTGAGCAATAGCAATGTGTGGAGGGGAAGAATCTTCCAGGCGTAGCCTGTTGACAGGAATGGTCACTGGACTCTTCCTAAAGAGAGATTTTTAAAAGTGAACACTGACAGCTCCTCATGGGGGAACCCAGGAGAGAGAGGGATAGGTGGCATTGGGCGGGATAGCACTGGGAGCACTCAGTTTCTTTTCTTGAGGTATAAAGGCTGTTACACAAATAATTTGATGGAAGCTATGGCTATTCTGGAGGCAGTGAAATCCTACTTTCAATGGGGATACTTCAATATTATTTGTGAATCAGATTCACAAGTGGTGATCAATTTACTAAACAATCATAATACTAGTAAGGGGGATTGGCATTTAAATTTTATTTTTCAGCAAATTAAACATTATAGTACTTCTTTTAATTCTATTTCTTTCCAACACATTCCTCGAGAGTGGAATGAAGTTGTAGACTCCCTTGCCAAGTGGGCCTCGGAGAATGGCTCTACTTAGAGCATTACTGATCCAGGAATGCTCCCGTTGGATTTGCATCAAAAACTAGTTCATTTGGTGGACCAGGAGAAAGTCTTGTAACTGGTATTTTCATTTTGTGCTTAATAAATTTTTACCCCCTTTTTAGTTTAAGGGAGGTTCTTTAAAAATAGGATAATGGTCAAGGTAATGATTTTCCCAAAGGCAATTATAATAATTAAGAAGTGACTAAAAAAATAATAGATTGTCATAGTGAGACTCCTTGATAATGGGCATAGGATCAAAAGGTGATTCATCATAGGTTTAATTATCATAAATAGGTATTCTAACAAAAGCATCTTAGATTGGTTGGTTTTCTTGGTATTAGTTTACAAGCCATTGTAAAATACTAGTTTTAAATATATCTTGGTCTTCAAATGATTCAATTAGTTAGAGAGTCATTGATTATCTTGGTTATGGTTAGATGATTGTCATGGGTTTTATAAAGTGGGGAATGGTTGGTAATGGATGAATAATGGTCATGGTTCTTGGTCAAGGATAATAATCATGACCTATTGGGTTATAAGTACACAAATTTTTTGGGATAATGAGCTACCATATTTGGAAGGGCTTGAAATGGAAATGATGTGGTATTGTGAAGCTCAGTTGCTTTCACAATCCAAAGGATAAAGTCCTAAAATAGAAGTGATAGGGTGTTACAAATTTTGGTTGTTGTCATGATCTAACGGATGAGGTCCTGGAATAGAAATGGTAGGGCATTGTGGAGTTTGATTACTTGCATAAGCCAAAGGATGATGTCCTATAATAGGAAAGGTAGGGCATTGTGAATCTTGCTTAGTTGCACAAGCCAAAGGATGAGGTCCTAGAATAGTAATCCTTGGATGTTGTAGAGCTTGGTGGCTCATGTTGTTTGGAGGAGGGTTATTGTTATAGGTGTCAGATTAGACACGTGAGTGGTAATGGGGAGAATATTATACATTAACCAACCCTAAGAAGGTACCATCAAATGTGACACTTGGATTTTTTTCACCAAAATGATTATTACAAGGAGGTTAAGGATCTATCTCAAAAATCACTTCTTCACTACAAGGGTCTCAAACAAAGTAAATTAATGTGGCCATTCTATAATAACTTGTATTAAAAATGTCTCCATTATGATTGTAATGAGACATATCTACATCAATGATGAACATTTCATAAAAGTCCTAGAGTTCTAAAAACTTTGAAAATAATGTGCAAAGGACAAATGGTCCAAACATAGTCTAATTTGGTCAAAGGGTGGAGATGTATCTCCAAAATGGTATGTTCATAAAATTGGTATAAAATAATGTCAAATTAAATGCCCTAACCAAAAGGTCAAGTGGCTGAATAAAAATTGGCATGCCAAAGTCTAGGTACAAATTCCTCTAAACAAGTCTATTCTAAGACAATAAAATTTTGTAGCTCTTTTGGCTAAACATAGCATAAATGATAGGCTCAAATTGGGCATATGCTAGGTATTTTGGTAAAACAAGGCACAAAATCTAGATTTTAAACAAAATGAGGTGAGATATTTAATCTAAAAATTCTAAAACACTTTAGCATCAACTAGGCACTTAGATTTAAACACGAACTTGGTCAATTCTTATAAAGCATGAAACAAAGGCATATCAAATATAGGCTATTTTCCCCAAATATAGGCACAAAAAATAGTTTCAAAATTGAGAAAGTAATCAACCTAAGTTTCATAACCCAAAAGAAAAAGATCAATGTCGAGGCCAAAATTACATAAGGCATAGGTATAAATCAATTAATGTTTGGATTTGAACATGTCAAGGTTAATTAAAAACTCAACCTAGGAAACTGGGCTTCTTTGAAACAAACAATAAGCTAGATAATATTGAATGGCATAACGACGTTAGATAAATATTCGAAAGGTACACACAACTTGGTTTTGAAATTAGAATTTGGCATAAGGCAAATAAGTCTTTGAAATGATTTGATTAGTGTAATGACATTATCATTCTCTACACATGTCATCAATGGTTTGTTTCAAGACTACAAGCCAAAAATATTTCTAATGAATTATGCAGCCTAGTGTTACCCTTTCTAATCAAGTGACACACATAGAAAGAGTTGTGAAAAGATGAATACAAATATATGGCATCAAATGGATGGAATAATGGCTCCTAAAATAATGGATTGATGTATAAGACAAGACTTGTTTTTACTTGGTAAGATATTAAAAAATTATTAGAATCAAAAACCATGTAAAGGATAAAATGACATAAACACTTAAGTGTAACATCTTAGATTCTAAAACTAACAAGGTTGCATAATAATATCAAATTCAATCAATATACTCACTCTTGGGAGGATTTTAAGTGTTAATCCAAAAAATATATCACATAAAAAGTAGGGGTTTTAGGCCCCCTATTCTCCCAAGATTTTGTACTTTGATATGGAACTTTGGGAAACTCACCCTGCATCAATAATAAGTCTATGGAAAGTGTGGTTGTTCTATTATATCAATTTTTGCATGTTTCTAGATGGTCCCAAGTATGGATAACATAAGATATTTTCACATCATTTGGATTTTCATCAACCAACTTGTTGTGAACAATTCTTGTATTTTTCATAACCAGTACATTTGAAGCTTGCTCAATGTAGTGTGATATCCAAGTTGCCTCTATGGTCTGAGGCATTGTCTTACTAACGGAGCTTGATTAACCACTGAAACAAGAATCCCATTAATTTGACCTCATTTTATATACCCCATCATGGATTGAGGTTGAAAATATTTTGGGAGATTAATTTCTAAGTCAATGTTTCCATATAAAACTCATGAGGAGGTGATCAACTCCCGCTCATAAGACAAAATGCATAAAAAATAAAACTCAAGTGAAAAGACTTTAGGGTCATGTTTAGATCACCCAAACTATATAGATTTGAGTATAGCCTTAATTATGTTCTTTTCATGATTTTGGAATAAATCTATCGAGGCAACGAAGGATCACTCTTGGTTAACGGATTTTCCTAAGGGGATGGGCGAAGATCATACATGCATCAATAGTTTTGTGAAAATAAACAACTTTGAAAGAATAGGCATAAAACAAATTAATATTAAGAGTATGTATCTAAGTGTGAGGTTTTATTTAATTTCACCAAAGTGACATTTTTATGAAATTTGGCCCCTTGGCATTAGTTGAAAATTTTACAAAAACTTTGAAAACACTTAAGGCAAGAAAATGAACTAGGTTCATTTCAAACACCAAAGACAAAGTGACAAAGATTTAAACACATTCAAATTTGATTTTTCCCACCTTAGGGCCCAAAATTTCTAGAGGGTTTTTACCTACTTTGAAGCCCAAAATTAATTAAGAAAATAAGTTTTTGGATTTTGCTCTCAAGTTTCTCTATTTTTTTGTCTCAGAGGTTGACATCGATCTATGTGAGGATCGATGTCAGTTTATATAAATCGATACCAATTAGTCAAAAAAGATTTACATTAGTATACATAGATCAAAATTAGTTTCCTACAAAATATATAAAAATAATAGTATAGTTTGATAGAAAGATTATTAGCCAAATGAACTTACACCTAATAAACAACGCTATATCTTGCAAGTAATGCTCGATAAAACAACATTCAAGTTCCTAGAAACAAAACCAAAAATAAAAAAAACTTAAGAAAAACTCATTAAACATGTTTATGGCATGCTCTATTATGCACATAGATGTTGACATCAATTCTAATAGGATTGACATCGGTCAGAAAGAATCAATGTCAGTCTCTATGTAATCTATGTATCACTAAAAATAGAATACATGAAAAACAAAGTTAAAAATCAAAATTTGAAAATTCTCAAACTTTCACTAGAAAAACTAAGAGTTATATATTGATCTCCTTACTATATGGGAAGATTATATTACCTTTTGGGCATTCCATTTGTGATCATAGGAATTAAATAAGGGAGGTTAGTATAATGTTAGTTCAAGAAAATAAAAAAACACTAACACTTACACTCCTAGCCTGGAACTTAGGGAGATCTTAGTAATAAAATACTAAATAAGAGGACAACTAAAACATCAAAGATATAAATCCTTTATCTTTCTTGGGAGATCCAAATTCTTTGATGACTGGCTTGTGCATCAAGAAGTTTTTGTCAAATTAATCTTGTTGGCTCATTCTCTCCATAGAAAAATTGGCTTTGATGTGGCTTAATGTTATTTTAGCTCAAGATTTTGGCATTATAACACTACTTACAATAAAATAGACTATGTCTCTCTCTAAATTTGCATTATAACATTGGCTTATGAGAGCTTAAAAATTGAGAGGCATGCCATTGTATTTATAGCCTAAGGATTTAACTCTCATCCAATGTGAGTCAGGGTTGAGTAGTTAATTATTGGAATGGGTTCAAACCTAAACTAGGTGAGTCAAATATAACCCCAATAGACTTAATAGTTGTCACTAAATTATGATTTTCAATTACTAGGCATGGGTCTCCAAAATAGATATTTTAAGATATTTTTAAAGATCTTGAAAACTCATAAAGCCAATGATGATAGGCTTGGATATATTTAAATCTTTGAATTTCCATTCTCAAATTTTAATTAATTTGAAAAGGATAATTTAACTAGGCATTTAATTTGATTTAGCTTATTAATTAATTATGATTAGTATTTTAGCATTTCCAAGATTTTATTTAAGTGTGCAAGTGCCCCACATAATAGGTACATAGGCCAAATTGACCATTGTGATGTTGCAATCTAATTAGGGATGAATTTGTGAGAGGTTATAGTTACATATACTAGGATACCCCAATTAGGGATATCTCAACTTGATTCAAAGATTTTATGAATGGTGCAAAATAAAATTTAGGATGTTTAGTGATTACTAGGATTAATTTACAGTGGTTAGAAAGAATCAATCTAAAGTCCAGTTGAAATCTAGTTGTAGCTAGTTTTAGGTGTCTACAGTCCATAGCATAATGGGCTGGCTACCCCTAGGAAATTGCTAAAATGTTGACCCTAGGTCAAATTAGGTAAACCCTCTATATATTTAAACTTTATATAGGTTATTTTTAAGTTATAAAATGGTTACATGGTAATTCTTAGGGTCAAATTATATGTTTCACCTTGGTCATATGTGACATTTATCTTAATGCCCTCTTTAGGCCACCTATTGGGTCATTTTGTGAAATGTACAGTTTGTTGTCAAAGGAAAGAGGTTTCAAAGGTGAAATATAATTTCCTACATGTCACCTAGATGTTAGGTGGTAATTTGGAAAATGACAATTGTAGGTTCAATGTACAAAGGAGTTTAATTGTTAAACATGCCATTTTTAATTAGTTGTATGGATTCATGAGAACCCTAACATGTGTGACTACTTCAGAAGGGTCCCTTCAGACCCCAAAAGTCATATTCATGTTTAAAAATATTTCAAATTTCCAAATATGGTGAAAACTAATCCATCTCTTGCATCTCTCTCTTAGGCAAGGCAAAAAAGTCAACAATTTTTTTGTTAGTATGGATAGAAGGAGAGGAGTTGGTATAAATTCACTTGGTGGCTATTATTCATCCTAATGAGCTCTTGTTCCATGGTTATGGTTTTCATATTTGTGGATTGTGCTTCATGAAACATCTCTAATAATTTTAGTGACTTCATGTTGCCTATACATTACTTACAACTTTAGTTTTCTCCTTTGCATGGGTTTGATGCCTCCAAGTTGTATATGTGATCTTGTAGAGAATTTAAACTCTTTTGTTGCTGATTTGAAACAATTTTTCACATGAAAAAAATCATTCATAGACAAAATCATATTAGTGTGCTAGTAATGAATATTAATTTCTGTACAAAATAATGTTTCATCAATTACAGGGTTTAGCTCCTATGAAATGGTTATAGATCAAGGTAACACATTTGAATTCATTCCCTCAGAGTAGGAACTATCCATATTATCCATTAATGGAATTAGAAGTTGATGGATATTGGTTTATAATATGCTAGGTAAAGACTAGTCAGAGTTTTGTTATACAAAGTCACCTACATCCACCTATCGATTTGTACATATAGTTGTAAGTCTATCTAAAACACAAGAAACATGGTGTGAGTAGTATAAATTCTTGAAAGGATATCTAAAATCACTCAACGTTCACTAGCATAGCCAATAAAACTCTCAAGTATAGCCTGTAATTATTCAGAGTTGGAAAATTTTCTTAAAGGGAAAGTTTACCTTAATTCTTCTAAGAAAGGGATCCTACCTCACAATGTAACCTCTATTAGTGAATATTATAGAGGTGTTAGTAGCTCTAGTTATTTCATACTAATAGCCTAGAACTAGATGTCACATCTTGACATAAGAAGGAGGATTCTAGGTTAAGGATATTGATGATAGAGTGGAGTTTCACTCAGTCTAGTTTTCACTTGAAAAATTCAATAAAGCACAGTGCCAAAAGCCACATGAACCCATAACTTGTAGTGACACCTAGTAAGTTGACGATAAATACATTATAGCATATTATAAAAATAGAGAAGGGTAAATCTAGATATGAGATGATATTTATGACCTCAGATGAAGTGAGATAAGTACAATGCTCATACATGTAGACACCTATAAGAATGTCATAAATTTTCCTAAGGTGACACCTACAGTCTACCTACAGACCTATGGTCTATTGATGGTAATGGTATGAAAACATGGTCTTAAGGCATAGAATAACTCATCTACATGGGAGATGGTCCTAGTGACCTAAATATGGAAACCAATAAGCATAAAACAAAATGATTTGAGATACATCAAAACCTACATGGAACTATTTGTTCTACCTAATAAGCACCTACAGGTTAACACAATCATATACTAGCCAAGGTTTTTAAAAATACATTTTGGTTTGTAAACACTGATGAAAGTTGGATGAAAATGTTGAATCCATCCTCATAGTTATGATATCACTTCCATGTTAACTTCAGGGATAGAGGTAATAGAGAAAAGGCTAATCAAATCTAATTTTTTCAACCTCAACTACAGGCAATAAAAATTATGTGCACAGTCATCAAACCTAGAAGCTAGTCATGAGAGAACTTGACATTTAAGACCTCTTAAGGCATGATAAAAATTTGGGATTTTGTATAGAGTATCATAATGAGATATTATAATCCTCCATAGTACTATCTTGGTTATAAAAATAAAGGAGGTTCCCTTTGTTTTGTCCTAGACTAGAGGCACTCCCAATCAAGACATAACCTGTAGATAGTGTATATGAACAATGTAGAGATAAAATGAATATTATTAAGAGATTTTTGGGTTACATAAAAGGTTTAAATTAATGTGAAAAATTAAAAATAAGTACCTACAATCACTATAAACTCTCACAGGTGGTCACAAGCCCAAATGCATAGTCTAAATCAGTTAGGCCTAGAACTAGGCCTGAACTCTCATGGCCTTTATATTTTTTTAGATGACTACATGAATATTCAAAACCATTTGAGTATTTTAAATGGATAGTACAAGATTTATTATAACCTTTTATTTCTATGGAGTTACAAAAAATTGGTCATTCAATCATGTTTTCCTCTTCGAGCTAATCAAAATGCATAAAAGGAGCTCAAAAGCCACTTTATTTTGTTCAAACCTGTATGGATAGTGTACATGGTGCCTTAATGAATTTCGTATAGTTAAGGGGTTAATTATCTTGTCCTTATTATAATTTTTTCATAGATTTAGCATCTAGTTTTTATCAATCATTTCTAAGAAGCTAAACATTCAAAAACCCTCTTAAAACCCTTGCCTCAACCCGATGGACAAGATATAGATAATTATACATTTAGATATGGTCAAATGGATTAGAAACTGATTTTAATTCATCTATCACACTATCAAGCTCCTCATCATCTATTTTTATCATACTATCATTTGTACAGATGGACCTAATACTATGTTTCTTATAGGATTTAATGTGTTTAACAGGAGTAAAAGAGAATAGAGAAATGAGAGACATTAAGGGAGTTATGTATGGAATTTTTACAAATCATTATACTCATTTATAATCTTATTTAGGTAGTCTTGAACCAAATAATGAATAAATGAAGTGACTCCCTAAGTTTGATTTGATAAGTATAATTTGAGGTTTCCATTGAGGTATATGATAGACAAAAAGACAAATAATATTTCGACATATGTACTAGTAACTCTTTAATGAGCTCCCTTGTACAACTATAAGTCACCTTGTTGGCAAGTGTGAAGATAAGCCTATAAGTGATAATGAGTGGTTGTTAGATAGTGAATGGCAAGTGGGGAAGAAGAGGCTATCAATTGAGGGGTATATAAAGGATTTTATAATATTTATCCACCTCTTCAAGATAGTGTAAATATATCAAATATACCTATGGTAATTTTGGACAGTTAGGTGGGCTCATCATCAAACAAGTTAGTTATGATAAGAGCCATGGAGTGCATCTACACCACACTGAAAGATATGTCATGTTTATGATGGAAAGTTATCCAAGACCATTTAATCATTTGTTTTCCACCTCATTCTCTCAAATTGTAATTGGTTTTCATAGTTTGACACTTGGTCTTGTGACCCTTCCACTTATCCTCTTCTCTCTCCTCTCTTATGCTCTATAAATGCAATCCATTTTGGCATTTGTATCTAGTACACACCTTGTATAGAAAAGCCCTGTTAGTTTTACACCTTATTTTACATTTGAATAAGATTATAAAGTTTATTTGATCTCTAAATTATCTTGCCTAAGTGTGTTAAGTGGTGTATATGGTTTACAAGTGATGAATATCTTCTCCTTGCTTGAATTCTTCTCATGCACATTTTGTGTGAGTGATATCTCTTATAACATTTTTCATAAAGTGTATATGTTTGTTAAGTTTGCCTTGAAGTGTGAGAGGGATTACTAGTGTCTAGTATTAGACCTTATTTTTATCCACTTCTAGATATGCAAATCAATCTGCCTCTATGAGAAATACTTAGGGTAGAAGGACATAGAGTTAAGGTCAATGTTAATAATCTTTTTTCTTGGTGCAGATGTAAGTGTGTTGTGTGGGATTATATTCAATGTATCACCTCATTAGCATATGTTATTTTTTATTTCCTTCTTCCCTTATTACCCCCAAGTGATTGGTCTAGTGTAGTGTGTGATCTTAAGAAGAAAATCAAGGGAGATAAACCTAAAACATATAGGTTTACCTCTATTGTAGGCAACCCACCAACCTATAGGTGATCTAATGTTTCACTCAATCTAGAGAAGGCTTAAAAACCCTCTTTAGGGTGAAATATTGAGTGATAATAAGTGACTGAGATAACCTAAACATAATTTGAGTGTTACCTACATAATCTTAGGATGGGACATCAAGTCACTGTAGTTATGCCTTATAGTGGAGGAATCCAACAAGGTAGAAGCAAGTTCTCAGAGAAGGCAAATGGCGTAGTATGGCTTAGAAATGGCAAGGTAAGACTTTAAGGCATGATAAAGATGTTGTTCCTATTTTTTTTGTAGTCAGTTATAATTACAAAATAATGACATAGGTCAATTATACTAATTTTCCAAAGGTAGTTATAATTAGTATCACAAAGTAAAACACTGATTTTCCCAAAGGCAGTTATAATCAGGTACACTCGAAATGAAATGAAACAAGAAATGAAAGATGTAATTGCCAAACCACTATCAAACTAGTCCAAGATATTACCACTATTTAGAATACTAAATGAACTATTGAAACTTGATCTTAGTCCCCTTATTGGAGGTGCAAAAAGAATCAATAGAATGGAAACAAAGTGAAAGGGGTTGGGTAGGGAGGGTGAAAATAATCTTTGATCGATAGGAAAGGTATGGTATAATGGTGTAGGATGTGGTTTTGTTGAAGGACAGTGATGTTATGATAATTAGATATAATGGTAATAGGGTTTCCCCCAAGTGATAAGGTAAGGTAAATGATTGGGTATAAGATAATGACAAGATGGATGGAAAATGAAAATGACAAGGTAAATAGTTATGGAAAAGGTATGGTTATATTATTCCTACTTATATGGATATGTATGTCCTAATCAACATATGATACAACTAGAGTATTTAATCATGTAAATTTCTACCTAACACCTCATCTGAATAGTTTTTATGTCAAGAACATGTTACATATTTTGACTCCAATAATATTTTTATGATCCTTTTTGGTTTTTTGATTCTATTTCCTTCAAACATTGAGATGAGATATATTCCTAGTTTCTACAAGGGAAAGTGTGGATAGGGATGGTAAATACATATAAATATTAGTTGATAGGTCTAATATGAAAATGGAAAGGTAGATGATAATGGAGTGTATAATGGTTAGGCAACAAATGAAGATTAGGATTTTAAGGCACACATAATGTTACTAATTTTTTAGTCAACATAATTTTGTCTATGGTAGGGCCTAAGACATCTGAATATGATCTCAATAGGACCACCATGATTTTATGTTGTTTGAGAATGAGAGTAGGTACCATCTTATCATGCTATATATTAGAAGATGTATTGATGTTATCTATAATAATATCTTCATCAATCAGTGAAGAATTTTTGTGCTCAGCTATTGGTACCTCAATGAGGTTTTCACTAATGAAGCTGTCTTGATTGTCCCATAACAATTCTAATAAGGATTCACTAAGGAACATTAAATTTTCAATTTAATTATTTTCTAGTGCCTCAAACAAGGTTTCACTAGAAGATATCAAGATTGGAATTTGATTGTCCCATAGCTCCTTCAAAAATGTTTCAGTAGGAGATTGTTCTTCTTCTACATGAATGTGGTCTTGGGCCCCTTATATTATTCAAATGATATGTTTCCATCATGTAATTCAATAAGGTGTGACTCTTTTGGTCCTAATTGATAGTTGTGGGAGGTGCAATGTCAATACAACGCCTATGTTGGGTAGTGGTAATGGTATGTAGAATGGTAATGGAATGGAAAGAGGTAGCACAATCCTCATGTAATATACTAGGATAACTTATGTTGATGTTGAAGTAACCATCCTCAAAAATTGTGAAAGGATCACAAATGTATTCAAATTTATTGGCGAGGTGTGCATAACCAATACTATAACAAACATATATTTATTTTAATTTTGAAGCTAAGTCTAAACCAAGGGAATCTAAATCTAATGTTAAGATTGAAATTGATTCTATTTACAATATTAAATATGATGTTGATTCAACAATATAACCTAACTTCAATATTGATTCTTCATCTAGTGTGGATGTTGTTACAATGATCTCTTATTGAATATTTGGTTTTGGACAAGTAACAACCTCTGATGGCCTAATGGGCTCCATAGAGACTGGTTTATCAAAGTGAGACTCCTCAACGAGTTAAAAAAGGTCATGAGAAAACTCTATAGAGACTACCTTGTCAAATGGAGTCTTTTTAAAATTAGGATAATGGTCAAGTTAATGATTTGTCAAAAGGCAGTTATAATCATTAAGAAGTGACTCATATAATATTGGATTTTCAGAGTGAGACTCCTCAATAACAAAGATGGTATCACAAGGTGATTCATCATAGGTTAACTCATCACTAGTACGTGTTTCAAAAAAAGCATCATGGATTGGTTATTTCTCTTAGCCTTGGTTTACAAGTAGATGTAAAATACTAGTTTTAAACACATCTTGGTCTTCAAAATATTGGCTTTATTGAAGAGTTACTGATTGGCACTATGGTGGCTTAAAAAAATGGCATAAGTTTTTTAAAGTGGGGGATGTTTGCAATGGATAAAGGATGATTGGTGGTTGGATATTTATCTCTTTATAAATAGGCTCATATATGATGGTCTTAACAAAGACTAGTTTTTGGTCTAGGATGGTAATTGTGACCCATCTAATCAAAATTTCTAAACCTTGTTGGGATAATGAGTTACCATAGTTGGAAGGTCATAGACTAGTAGAGAATTATGAATTTCTTGGTTTCTATTGCAATCCAAAGGATGAGGTATTGGTATGGTAATGGTAGAGCATTGTAAAGCTTCATTACTATCACGAGCCAAAAAATAAGGTCTTGAAATAGTAATGATATAGAATTGAGAATCTTTGTTACTATTATGAGCCAAAGGATGAGGTCCTATATAGTAACGGTAGGGAATTATGGATCTTGGTTTCTTGCATGCTCTGAAGGAGGATTAATGGTATAGGTAGGGGATCATGTACTATTAGCATTAAAAGGGAAAACTTGGTACATTAATCAGCTCAAAGAAGGTATCATCAAATATAATGCTTGAGGATCCTGGATTTGTTCTCTAGATTGAGTATTATAAGGAGGATAAGGATCCATCTCATAAAGTACATAAACACCATATGGGTCTTGAACAATGTCATCTTATGTGACCACATTATTATAGCCTAGATTGTACATCAATCCACTATGAGTTTAGTTAGATATATCCAAATAAATAATTAATGTTTTGTAAAAAGGACTAGAGTTCTAAAAGTTCTAAAAAATAAGGTCTAAATGACAAATGGTCCAAATATAGTCTAACTCAGTCTAAGGAATGGAGTTGTGTCTCTAAAATAGTTAAGTACTAGAACTTTGTAAAAATAGTTTAATGACAAATGTCAAACATCAAATGTCTTACACTAAAGGGTCAACTACATGAATAAAAAATAGAATGCCAAAGTTAGGTATAAAATGTTTCAAACATGTTTAATCTAGGTCTAAAGAAACAAAATTTCTAGGTATTTTGAAAAAAAAAGCACAAAATCTAGGATTAAAATAGGTATTGTTAGTCTTTTGGAAAAGACATAAAATCTAGACTTCAAACAAAATGAGGTTTGAAAAGGTAAGACTATTAATATACTAAATTTGAAACACTTTGATATAAACTAGACATTTTTAAAACAAAAAATTGATAATTTGGAAAAAGTCAATGGACTCTAGGCACATGGAGTATAGACTACTTCCCCCAATTTAGGCACAAAAATAGTCTTTAAATCGAGCAAAGAATTAGCATAATTTACACAACCCAAAAGTGAAGGGTGAACACTTAAGAGAAAATTACACAAGGCATAGTTATAAACCAATCAATGTTTGAATCTAAACTTATCAAGGCTAATTTTGAACTCAACTTAGAAGACTAGTCTCCTCAAAATAAAAAACAAGCTAGACAAAAATGAACAACATGATGAAAATAGACATAGATCCAAAAGGCACATATGCTTTTTAGGATTTGAATTTGTGGACAGAAGGTAATAAGTCTTTGAAATGAATCAAAGACCATAACAAAGTTATCATGCTCTAAAGATATAACAAATAATTTGTTTCAAGACTCCAAGGCACAATACTCAAAATGAATTGGGCTGTGTAATGACACCCTTATCAAATATGTGACATAACAAAAAAGTTTTTGAAAAGACTAAGGCAAAGTTATGGTGTCAAACGGACTATGTAACGCCTCCTCAAACAAATGAGTGATGTATAAAAAAGACTTTTTTTTTTTGTTGTGGTATGATAATAAAATATTGTCAGCTCAAGACCATGTAAGTAAAAAGGACTAAGATGACATTAACACCTAAGTCTAACATCCTAAATTCTAGAACTAACAAGATTACATCATACTATCAATTTTTTTCCATAAAATTTTTCTTGAGAGGATTTTAAATTGTTAATCCAAAAAATAAAAGCACATGAAAAGTAAGGTTTTTAGGCCCCCTTTTATCTCAAGAGTTTGTATAATGAAATAAAACATCAGACTACTCACCCTAAATCAATAGTATGCCCACGATAAATATGGTTGTTCTAAACTATCAATTTCTACTCATTTCTAGATGGTCCAAGTGTAGTTAACACTAGAGATGAAATCATTTCATTTGGATCCACATTAATTGGTTTATTGTGAAAAATTCTTGTCTTTTTCACAACCACTACGTATGTCATTTGTTCAATGTTGTGTGATGCTTGAGTTACCTATGCATTCCAAGGTTGAGTACCACTAACGGATCTTTTTTTAACCTCTCAATATAAGAATCCTAATTGGTCACTCTTAATTTATATACCCCACCATGGAGTGGGTTTTAAACAATGTTTGGAGATAAATTTATGGGTCAATGATTCCTTAGAGAACTTATGAGGAAGTGATGAAATCCCACCCATAAACCAAAATGTATGAAAAATAAAGACAAGTGTAAAGACTTTAGATTTATTTTTGGGTCACCCAAATTATATGGATTTAAGGAGGGCATTGGTGATTTTATTTTCATGCTTTTGGACTCAAGCAAAAAAAACAAAGAATGAGAATTTTTGATCCCCCAAGTTCCCTAAAGAGGATGGGGGAGAGTATACACATGTTACTCATCTTGCTTAAACAAACACTTTAAATAAACAAGTATAAAATGAAACTCTTATGAGTATTTAACTAATGTTAAAGTTAATTTTATAACACCAAAATGAAACATGTGAAATTTGAGTCCCTTGGCATTTGTCATAAAAAACTTTTAAAAAGTGAGAAAAAAGACTTAAGCAAAAATATTTTAAAGCAATAATTTGAAATGTGAAAGTTGTAACTTTATAGTGTTTTAAATGTCTTCTTTTGTCCTTTAGGTCCTAAAAACATATTATAGGGTCCTTGTGTTTAGAAGCAAATCATGAGTGAATAAATGACTTTCAAATTTTAGCTCTCAAGTTTATAAGATTTTAAAAAGAGTGAAAAACCATAAAAACACAAATTAATTCCGTGAATTTTCTTGCAAAATTTCAATAATTAGGGCAATATTGGTACTTATCGACAAATAGAGTATGTAACATAATATCACTACTCTAAGCACAATAACACAGAAAGAAAGGTAATATCGTTACTCTAAGGACAATAACATAACTTAACCCTATAAACATAAAAAAGTTATCCTGACTATGGAAGTTAAACATATTACAACAAATGTTTAAGTAATACCATAGGAAGTATGGCAATATCATGACTTATGAAGTCATGACATTGCAATATTGTGATTTTTAACACAATACTGCAACTTTGAAAGTCATGATATTGTAATATCATAATTTTCCCTATAAGAATAAATAGTTAGTAAAAACCTTGATGGTTAGACATAAAAATGAAATAAATATGATAAAATTGTGACTATATGATTAGTGATATTATGTAGTATCATGACTTCAGAGAGAAAAATCATGACTACATAGAGCAACTTCATGACTTTTAGAGAAACATCCTCGATCCTTCAATTTTCACTTGTTTTGATTAACAAGCTTGAATTTTTAAATGAAAATTGTTAAGGGAATGTTCTAAAAGGCCTTGGGAACAACTTTATGGGGTGCATGTCCCATCACATGTGCCAACATGTGGACAAAGAATACATAGAAAGGAGGTTAGTCTTGTGTTAGTCTAAGAAATAAAACTCAAATAAACACACTAAAATCATAACACCTCTGGCCTAGATACTGGGGAGAGCTTAGGTAACAAGTAAAAATATAAAGGCACAATAAAAATATAAAATAACATACTTTTTTACCTTCTTTGGAGCTCCAAATAGCTTGTTGAATGGCTTACTCAGCTTGTGCATCAAGAAATATTTGATAATTAAGCTTACTTGGCTCCTTTTCTCGATGGCACCTTAGTTTCAATTGTTTGGCTTATGACTTGAGCATGGTAACACTAATTGAATGAGGCTTATGGAGTAAATCATGCATAATAGCTCTACAATATCCAAAATTACTAAATTCTTTTTTGCATATTAACTTTGCACCAAAATAGCTTGAAAACCAATAGGCATGGCCTTTTATTTATAACGTCAAGAATTAACACTCATCCAATGTGAGTCAAGGTTGAGTTTAAACATGAAATGGTTTCAAACTAACCCTAGGTGAGTTGAGACTAACTCTAGTTGAGTTAATAGTTGTCATGTAATTATGATTTTTAATTACTAGGTATGGCTCTCAAATTATATATTTTGAGATATTTGTAGAAAGTTTGACAACTCATAAAGGTAATGATGAAAAGGCTTGATATTTTAAATTTTAGAATTTATATTTTTAGATATTTGTTAATTGTATGTAGATAATTTAACTAAGCATTTAATTTGGCTTAATTAGTAAATTAATTTTGATTAGCATTTTTGTTCTTTCAAGATTTTGATCAAGTACCCCACTTAGTAGATCCATGGGCCTAATTAATAGTTGTTATGCTACAAGGTGATTAGGGATGAATCCATGAGAATTTATTATTACGTATGGGCTCGTATCCCAAATAGGGATGCCTCAACATGATTATGAGCTTTTATGAATGATGCACAACCAAATTTGGAATGTTAAGTGATTCTTATTGTTAATTTATAATATTTGATAGGAATCAATCTAAAGTTTGGTCGAAATATATTTGTGGCCAAATTTGAGTGTCTACCCATATTGTCATTTTAGATGTTCAAAATCTAGAATAAAAAAGCAAACACATTATGCTATCTATTGACGTCAATTTTAAATGTCCCACATTTGACTCCTATTAATACATTATTTGTCCTTGTAATTATGAGGAAGAGTTGTGTACATGTATGTGCGTGCGTACACGCATTTGTGTGTGTGTGTGTGCGCACACATGCATGTGTGTGTGTGTGTGTGTGTGTGTGTGTGTGTGTGTGTGTGTGTGTGTGAGAGAGAGAGAGAGAGAGAGAGAGAGAGAGAGAGAGAGAGAGAGAGAATGTTAATATATATTTTTCCTTTGACAATGAAAAATAGGCATTATAATCAACATTGTGAGGATGCAATGAATTTAAGAGAATAAGATGATAATGCAACAAAACATGGAATTTGGATTGTCAAAGAAAATTTTGTAATAAAATGTGCAATTTTAATCAATAAAAAAAATTATGAAACAATGTGTAAAAATACTGAAAATTAAATGAAAATAATATAAAATAAGGAATATATCTACTATTTATTTCCATGTTATTTGCTTGCTTGATGTTAGTGTAATTGATCAAATTCTTTAAATTTTTTTTGAAAATTGACCAAAAACCTACTATTTATTTACTTGTTATTGATGCACTTAATAAAATTTAAAAAAAATGAAACAAAAATATAATATGAAAATAACATATCACAATTAAAAAAAATTTAAAATTCAAATTTAAAAACTCTCATAAGTCATATTTTTGAAAATTTTGACTCATAAACACGAGAACTTAAACAGCTTCGATTTTTGAATTATGACATTTATGTACACTACTTCCATTCAATTACTAATTAACCATTCCTATGTTAGTGTGCTATTAAGTTCGTAGAATGATTCATTTTTAATTTTTTTACATGATAGCTTGGGATAAATTGGAAAAAAAACAAAAAAAACAAACCACGGGCAAATCTCTAAAATCAGGTACAAAAAGACAATCGACAGAGTCCATGCCAGACTAGCCACTCCGGACAAACAGCAAAACAACAAATACGACACAAAAACTATTAAGAGGAAAAAAAATGAATTTTTGTTGGCCAAAAATGTTTGATGGTGACGCCCTCGGTTGGAAACTATTCAAGATTTCAGTCACGTCGACCAACGTGGAAGTCTTTTTTGTTGAACCAGCTAATTGGAAGATCCATCAAAGCCGCTTCCATGGGAGCATAACCGTGACGAATGCTGATCCCCACTAACATGAGTTTTTGTAGAACTTCCCTCTGTACCATGGGTACCACGAAATGTTCAATGGACTCCTTAGCGATGGTATTAATTGGCTCCAACAGAAATTTGGGCGATTTTCCTTTCCCCAATAGGAGATGAGGGGACTCATTTGGTAAAGAAGATTTCATTCCAAAGCTCTTAAGCTTTACGATCCTCCCAATCAGGGGCAACACTCTCAGAAAACTCATCCTCTTTTCATTCCTTAGAGTTCATACCCTGGTCCAGCTCTGAATTCTCCATAATTTCCACATCATCTTCAGATAGAGGACCAAAACCAACCCCCTTTGAGCAGAGAGAGCATGCTCTCAATCATAGTTTTTAAGGACTAACACTGATAAGAAATTCTCTAACCATCACTGTCAACTGTGATTTTTGTAATTTGCTTACGCCTATTATGAACAGACTTGAAAACGAAATTCTCTGTGAAACTGTCAAATTTCTTATTTTCAACAGAAATTCGAAAATAAATAAGAACGAAGTTTATCAGCATTCGAGATCGTACTGAGGGAACATTATTTCTATCATTATTCACAATCTTTTAAAAAATCCCTAAAACACTACAATTCACTCTAAAACTCACTACCTTTTTCTTTTAATTTAATTAATATTAATCATGTTTATTTAAAGTGAATGATTTCATTATTCAATAAAAATATTGTATTTTCATTTATAATTAAATTTATTGGATTAATATGGGTAGATTATCGAGTTAGTCTTTGTTAGTTTCAAGCATATATTGTAAGTTATGGTTGCAAAAAATTATTCCAAAATTACTTAATGGTCAAAAAACCTACGCAAATCGTGATTACAAGATCATAGGTGTTAGTCTCTAACGTACCATTGCTCACTCTACAAATTACCTACACATTAGCTCATGTCTATGCAAGAACTGATGTAGTTCTCAAAAAACTAAAGAAAGTTTTTGTCCAAATAAAGCATAAAATATAAAATTCTTATTAAGTGAATATATACACATAAACCACTTATATAAAAACATAATAAATCAGGGTGGGGTTCAAAAGTTGTCATCATACTTTACTTGGTCAATAACAATCTACACATTGAAATATATGAAAATATATTCAATCCTAACTATTGTGAGTCCTACAAACCCCAAGGGTCATGGGTCATATCATGCATTATAATAAAAGGATTGTCTACATCGGCATAATAATATAATAGTATATTTAAATTACAATCTTAGGTACCACTAACACTTATCATTTGCTTTTATGTATGTTGTCAAGGAGACTATTTATCAAGAGGGTGAATTTATAGAAAGGGCCCATGCTCCATGTGGACTCCACATTCCATACTCTAGTTATTACCTTTTAATAAATTCACTAAGTAAATTAAGCATCTCTTATAAATTTAGTCATTTATTACCTTGGTGTAGCTAGTTGTAAGTGATATTTTATGATTATATAGAACCTTAGTCTTGTACACTTAACAAACTCAGACATTGAATGTCTCTCTCATTTATTTACCTTTTCCACTTCTATAATTCTCACACCTGCTATATCTTTATGCCCATTGGCCTATATCTTTTAGTTTGACCAGTCTTATGTTGATGACCCATGATTTTTATTTTACCGAGAATACTTAAAATGTACTTATTTTTCTTATATGTAAGTTTTGAACATGTACCTACTCTCTTGCTCCCTAGACACTAATGTCCATGATAGATAGTAGCATCAATGTTAATGTCCTGACCTAACACAAGTGTCTAATTCCCTAAAGTTATCCAATTTACAAATAAAATGTATCCTAATGGTGGCCTAAGTAATTTAACACTAGTTATTACTCCACATGGATTGATATAAATATAATATCAACCCTCATTCATTGTTGACCTAGAAACACCTAGAAAAAGATCAAATAGACCAAGGCACATATCAAAAGAAATCTATCAAGTATTAAATTTAATAAAGCTTCCTTATTTCCATACAAGTTATAGGTAAAACATATATACAAGTCTAAAACTTAGTAAAGGAATAACCCAAGAGTCCAATTTGCCAAGTTACAAGATAATTCACTTTTGTACTTGATTTTGCACATATTGTATGATTCACATGAAAATGAGGCCCTCTTCTAAACTATTGGGTATTTAGGTATCATACTTTGATAGCAGGATCATTGAGTGATCAGCTCAACATTGTGTGCCCACTAACCAATTTTTCCCCAATGTCACATTCAATATAAAAATCTAGGGTTTTTCCATTTCATAAGGAGTAGTCATCCATGACGTAGGTTTCAATGCATCCAAATGAAGGCAAAGTAAAACACAAAAGCAATCATGTGGTCACATCATGTTTTACTAGATATTATGTACATGACATTAGTGTTGAACCCATACATTATCATCGATATAACCATTCTATATTGGCGTTACTATCTAGAGAGCTAGAGGTATTAAAATACAAAATATAACAATTATTCTATAATCTCATTCTCCCCTGATTTCAGCACATGTTCAAAATCTAGAACTGCATTAACATTAGAACAAGCTAATTACTTCACTTCTTTCTAATTTCTATATTTAGCATAGTTATACTTTCCATATTTATGCTATCTCAACAAAAAAAAATCTTATGCAAAAAAAATAGGCCAACCTTTTGGAGACAACTTTTGATTCTTATGTCCATTTGAGCTTTTCCATGTGCCAAAATGACAATCTCTACTTGCCTAGGGATGTTTTCAATATTTTTTGGAGGCCATATGTGATCATCTAAGGGTCCAAAATTATAATTCAATTATTTTTTCAAGAATTTACTATTTTTAGAAATTATATATTTTTAGGTTTGGATGTTAACATCAATTAAATTTCATTTTATAGGTTAATTTTAGCATTTAATATATTTTGGAATATATTTAGAGCTACATTTTCCTAGATGCAAACTTACTCTAAATAGTAGCTACTAATTTTTATTTTGTTTTAATATATTTTTTTTTCAAATTTTTGCATGTAAACTATAATTTTTGAGTTGAAGCTTTATTTAAGCATAGTTTGGGTTTGTAATTATTTCAAGTGATTCAATATGAATGAATTTTGATTATTTATTTATATCTTGGCCTATTGTGAATTTTATTTGTCTTGATAGTTTTTGGTTTCATTATCTAGTATCAGAGCAATTTTGAGTCTTGGAGGAGAAAGACATGGTGAGAATATGAGGAGGTATTGCACAAATGAACTAAACTATAAAAGAGTTGTAGAGGCAAGTGGAATAATCAACTGAGGTTATCACCAATTATGGAAGGGGACAAGGTGGTGATGAGAAGGACATAGATCATGATGAAGTTCAGTATGAAAAAAAATAATAAGAACAACCACCATCAATTAAGAGATGATTGTTCAGGCTTTAGAAGGAAAGAATGAAGGAATAAAGGTTGATGTACTATATTATGGAGGCAACTTAAAACCAGACAATAAGATATATTGGATGAATAACATGGAGAAAGTCTTCAAATGGAAGACTATGAGAGAATACAAGAAAGTAAAGTTTACATGCACGAAGTTGAAAGGTCATGCAATGATTTGGTAGGATCACATGAAGAAAGAGAGATAGATAAAAGGTAAAGAGAAGATAAATTCATGAAAAATATGGAGAAATTGAAGGAGAAATTTTTTTTCTATGGATAACCGTAAACCATATGCAAAATATTTCAGAATTTGAGACAAAATGATTAGAATATACAAAATTATAAAAATAAATTTTATAAGCTTTCCATACAAGTGAAACATGATGAAATAGAAGAGCATATGGCTGCAAGGTATGTATATGGTTTGAAATTTTATATTCAAGATGAATTAGGTATGCATAGAATACTTTACATGGAGGAGGGTTATCAATTAGCTTTGACAACATAAGAAAAACAAAATAGATAAAATTTTATACGAACTTCTAATTCTCTAAGAATACGTGGATCTTGTCCAAATAGGGGATGAGGTCAGTTTAATACCACAAGAGGTGGTTCTAATACCAACAGAGGCGAATCATCATGTGGTGTAGAAAGGAAAGATGATAATAGGCAAGGTTTTCAATACCAACAAAGAGGAAGAGGATTTCAGAGAGGATGATGGTATAGTGATGTTAGAGGATGGTTTCTGAATTAACATAGATATTATATCTTTTATAGATGTGGAGACAATGGGCAAAAATTATTTGAGTGTCCTCATTATGAAGATCAAGAAAGGTGGTAAGAAGATTACCCAAGATTGAAAATAGTTAGGGTTGAGATAGAAGAGCAAAATAATAAAGTTTCACTAATAGATGTTGGAGAGAATCTCGTGATGAAAAGAATAATTATCTCTCCAAGGAAGGAATAAGTTCAGAATAAAGAAGGTGGTGATGCATGGCTATGATCAAATAATTCTTGAACAAGATGTGCATTAAGTGGAAAGGTATGCAAAGTAATTATAGATGGTGGTAGTTGTGAAAATATGGTTTCTAAAGAAATGATAGATAAACTAAATCTGCAATGTGAAAAACATCCTAATCCTTATCAGATTTCATTGTTTAAGGGAATGAAGTTACAGTAGAAAAAAGGTGCTTAATCAAGTTTTTTATAAAAAAGAAATTATAATTATGAAATATGATGTGATGTTATTCACATGGATACATGCCATATGTTATTCTGAAGACCAATGTAATTCGAAGGGAAAGTAATTCATGATAGAGCAAAGAACATGTACACTTTTTGGAAAAGGTGGTACTAAAGTATTTTTTTACCTCTTCAAGATGAAGAGAAGACATAAATCGTGATCTTTACTAAATAATTTATCCAAGAGATGAAAGTGGTAGGTTATTTTTATGTATAAGTAGTAAATAATGAAGACACAAAATTGGTGCCAATATTAATAGAAGTAGCAAGAGAGTTAAAAGAATATGTAGATGTTATGCCTCATGAGTTACCATATGGTTTACCAATGAAGAGATATATTTAACATCACATTGATTTGAATCTAGGATCAGCTCTATCAGATCAAGCAGCTTATAGGATGAGTCCAATAGAACATGCATAATCAAGTAAACAGGTTATTGAACTATTAAAAAAGAAGGTGATAAGGGAGACTATGAATCCATGTGCAATAATAGCATTTTTGACTTTAAAGAAAGATGGAGGATGGAGAATGTATGTGGATAGTAGAATAACTAATAAAATTACAATCAAGTATAGGTTTCCTACAACTCATTTAGATGTTAAGATGGATGTGCTTGTAGTAGAAAAACATTTTACCAATATTGATCTAAGGAGTGGTTATTATCAGATTAAAATTCATGAAGGAGATAGTGGAAAATTGCATTCAAGACTAGGGATGGCTTATATGAGTGGATGGTGATGAAATTCATATTATCTAATGTACCTAGCATAGTTATGAGGGTGATGAATACAGTGCTATGAGAATATATTGGTAAGTATTTGGTTTCTTTATTTTTATGATATTTGTATATTGAATAATACTAAATAATAATACTTGTAACATTTGAGAATGGTACAGGATTTATTAAGAAAGGAAAAGTTGTATGCAAATTTGAAGAAGTGCAAGGTTATGCAGAATAGTTTGGTATTTTTGGGATTTGTAGTTCTAACAAATGGTGTCAAAATATATGAAGAAAAGATAAAGGAAATTTTTGAGTGGCTTATTCCAAGAAGCATTATAGATGTAAGAAATTTCCATTGTTTAGTAACTTTAAACAGAAAATTTATTTAAAAAATTAGTAGTATTGTGGTACCAATAATAGATTGGATGAGAGGGAAAGAAATTACATAGACTAGAGCATCCACAAAAAGCTTTGAATGTTTAAAGAATAAGATTATAGAAAGAAAATTTTTAGCATTAATATAATTTAACAAAGTGTTTGAGGTTGATTACGATGCTTCATTTTAGGTAATTGGTGTTGTGCTAAGTCAAAAAGGAAAGCCAATGGAATATTTCAATGAGGAATTGAATGAGGTAAGAATAAAGTATTCAAATTATGATGTTGAACTTTATGCAATTTTACAAGCATTAAGACATTAGAGGCATTACTTGGTGCCTATGGAGTTTATCCTATTTATAGATCAAGAGACTTTTAAGTATGTGTTGACCAAATTTAACGTTGTAGGTCAAATTGGGACCCTTACAAGTGAAAACATGATTCTTATATATTTTAGGGGTCTAATATTATTTCTTAAGGTGTATTGTAAGTCATTCGATGTCATGTCATATCATATTAGCCTTGGTCTTGGCCATATTAATACTTATGTCTTTTTGAGATATTTAGAGGTCATAAATGCAAGTGGAATTAATTTCAAGGTGTCAATGTGTCTTAGTTTCCTTTAAAATTTCCAAACATTTAGATTTCTTGTCAAGAATTTCAGTCCCACCTAAATCTTGTATGTTATCTAACTAAAAATCAAGAAACCAATTGAAAAAGGAAGAGTTTGGCACTTGTACAGCCCATGAGACAGAGAGTGACACTTGTGAAAATCTCATGTAATATATTTTAATATTACATAAACTCATTTCCATACTTGACATACTTTGGAACTTCCAAATTTGAGCTAAAATTGTTCATCTCCTTCTTCACCCTGCTAGACACATAGAAGTGATCAATAGGTTCATTCTTGGTATGACTAGTTGGGAAAGTTATATGTTAAACTCCTTTCGGATGTGAAATGAAATTCATATGGATTTATTTCCATAAAAATATTTTGAATAATGGTCAACTATGATTTATGAATCATCTCTAACAAGTTGACTATATATTTTTGCTCGTAGTTTATTGCAACCTATAGGTTTTTCTCTATTTTAGATAGATCCATATAATAATATTGATGATGTTAACTCCATATGATGTTAAACTTATTATAAATTTATCTTTATTCTTGGTTTCATATTTCATTATTTTCTGATAGGTAATTCATCTCATCTTGTAGAAAGGTGTCACCATGTGAGGTCTCAGTCAAAGTTATCCTTGTTTATAGAATGTTTGGTTCTCAAAAAAGGTTTAATGAAATGGAATATGATGTTTCACATGTCTCAATTCCATAATATTTCCCTCCTTTAATAAATTTTATTCTTGATATTCTCAGAGTCAACTTTTTACTCACTCTCACTTGGAGTCACATGTATAGAGGTTGTATAACATGTCCATGGAGTTTTAATGAAGATATATCAAATTATTAAAATCATCAAGGTTTGAAGTGAGTCTATTTTAATGTTTTAATAGGATTCAAGGTTGGTTGTGAGTTCACGCACCACACAAACTAGCCACTAACAACCATAACTTACTCTATAACAATTGTTTAGAAGAGGATATCACATTAGAAAATATGTTTTGAGACTTGTCTCAAGATACCCATAGTGAAAAACATACATTTGAGGGAATGGAAATTAGTTTAATTTAATTAATGAGACCATTCATCTACACACATTCCTCTAATTTTTCCATTGCCTATATATAGCTCAAATGCACCTATAAGAGTCTCTTCTTGATGACATCATATTGAGATGAGAGCTTTGATAAGTGTTTCAATATTTTATAGTGATAAGAGTATGTTTGAAAGATTGGTGATGGCATAAAATTTATCATGACCATGTATATCTTACCTACTACCCAAGTTTGCTTTACTACTTATATGTGAAAATTCCCACCTCAAGGGGCATCACAAAGATATGAAGGTCCTTGTATGTGAAGTTGGAACATGGAAAAACCTTCTTTGGAATCCTGATAGGTGGATTTGATAAAAATAGATCTTCTGAAAGTATTAAATTGGAAAATGGGAGTATGGATCACCTTCAAACATAAGATGACTGAATTCAAGGACTTTTTCCCTAAAAAGTGAAAATAGAGGTCCAAGCCATTTTATGGATATCCTATTAGAAGGTTACAAAGAGTTATGATAAATATATATGACCATATATTATATCCTATAAGAAGGAGAAAATCTATGCTAAAGATAAATTCAATAATATTAGTGAAAGTTGATTTTTGGGGGCCTTAAAGTTGCTCATTTAAGCACTGAGTTTCTCCATTGACATCTATAGGATTTAAGTTTTAAGTGACCATTGATATCCTAAAGAGATAAAAAGGCATACTATCATGTTTTGAATGGCCTTATTGATTTAAGTGTGTACCAATGAACATGAGGATCATTAGAATAATGTTGATATGCAATGTATCAAGTCTCATATACACCTACATGTGTCTTATCATGCAAAATGCATACCTATAGATGACTGTAGGAGAGAATCATCTATAGAAAATATTTAAATATGGAATCACCAATTATGGAAGAAAATAGATGATTTTAAATGGTTCATGATATTTAATAGTGATGTATAACCTTTCAAAGGATGAGTCTTCATCTACAGGCTTTTACCCTTTCCAACAAAGTTGACTGTATTTAACCATGATATATAGTGGGCTCAAGAATGATGTTTAATTGTTACCAATGCACAAAGGTGAGACACATGTGGTATATATAGATATAAATGATCATAAATGACCCTAATAATTTTTTTATAATCTATCCTTAAGTTTTAAGCAATCATGATTATCTATAGTTGCTAATCCATAACACAAAGAACAACCAAGAGATGGAACTCAATCTGACCAAACATGGAGTATGAGGGGTATGTAGTAGGTTAGAGTGATGAAAAATATTAGAGAATATTATACATGATTTTTACACTCCAAAAATTATCTCACCAATGGTAATCATGCAAAAAAAGACTCTATGAAGCAACATACACAGTCTACATCTTACACCTTGCACAGTCTACCTCAATAGGGGTTTGTTTTGGTTTTTTGTAATGGATGGAAGGTCAAATTACATGAATATAGGATGAATTTTTGTTTATGATGTCATTACCTCTTTATTAATCCCCTTAACCACTCTTTTTGTCTAGGTAAATAGGGTAAGTGACCTTGTTTTTTATTAGTCAGAGGGTACTCCCTTGTAAACAAAGCCTGCATTTTTTAGGAAGGAAAGTGAAAAAGGTCAAAAAAAAGGTAATAAAACCTTATGAAAATGTGTGTAAATATTTATAATACCTATAAAAACATCAATAAAATAGGATATAATATCAACTAAATGGTCTAAAACACAAAGTTGCAGTTAGGCTTTTTACGCAAGGTTTAAGCCTAATATCCAAATGAGGGGTTAGTGTCATTTCTAGCCATAAGTGGCCATTATATTATATTGGATAATTTTTTAAAGGTAAATAAATAGGTTTTAAATATTAAATTTTGTATAGAAATTTTAAATAATCTTTTTTGAGGCTCAGAGCTAATTCAAGCCTATAGGAAATGAATGTCAAAGCTTGATAGGCTAATTTTGAGTGCTTGTATCTTTTCTAAAGTTATGTATGGAGATATAAGGAGTTTTGGGATGATGAAATAGGTATTTAACCTTGATTTATTTAAATATTTTTGAATTCATAATGTCCCATCTTTATGAACAAAGTTTAAGGACATAAGAGACCTAAAACTATTACTACCCTTGGATAAGGACCTGATTGAGAAAATGAAGAGGGAGAGCTATCCAAATGGGATTAAATGGAATGGAATTTAATTGGATAATTTATGTTAATATCCACATATCCTTCCCATCTAATTAAAAAAAATTATATGTACAAACATAGTACATAATTGCTTTTCTTGACTATTTTTTGCATTGTGCAAGTTCTAGGAGGTTTCAAGAGATGAAATAAACTTTGGGATGAAGATAGAGAAATTTAATAAATAAATATGGTAATTTAGTGATACATAAAAACTATTAAGTGTGACTACTATAGATTTCATCTCAACTAATCATAACTACCATGGTGAACATGATGGTGAGAAGTGTGAGAACTTCAAGTAAAAGCCTATATAAAGTGTGTTTGATGCATCTAAGTCCATGGATGGAATTGAAAATTTTAATTAAACAATTTTTTTTTATTTTCATGAGAAAACAAATAAATTTTGGAATCTAAGTGTGCAATATGTGTGAAAGAGGAGTTTATTTGACTCCAAGCAATGATGGCCTACTTTCAAAGGAATCCAGATGATTAAGAATGTGACCAATGCATGAAAAATCATGTCTACAATATGTTATTCTCAATCCAATAATTAGATGTATACCTAGTTAGTTTTGGGATGTTAAAATAGGGATGAATGATGAATATAATTTTTTGAGCTAGCAAAGGGAATTTCATGCCACATTTCAAGAGTTTCATTCCTTGGATTGACACTTGTGCTACCTAAATTTGAATGATAAATTTCACATTATCTTCTCATGTACATTTAACTGTGTTTCTCATCTTGACACTTGTCCTTGTGACCTGTGAACTTTTATTTTCCTTCCTCTCTCTTAAGTTTTATAAGAACTAGCCATTCGGGCCTTTGTAAGACATGAGTATGGCAAAGCCCTGCTCATTTACATATCATGGATTAATAAGGACTAATGATTTTTACTTCTTTTATGAATATTTATAGTGTGTTCACTTGAATGATTTATCTTTCTTAGTGATTACTATTATTTCCTTAGCATTGTTGTCTCATTCTCTCACCTATTTGTAACTTGAAAGCTTCTTCTCGTAGGTCATGTGAAGTGTTAGATGAAGTGTCAAGGTTGAGTGAGTTAGTATATTCAAATCATAAGCATAAAGGAATTTTTAATTATTTTAGAATACATTACTATGCTTATATCTTGAAATGATTTCCCAAATAGGGGAAAACTAATGCCTTCATACTAAAAATTAGATAGATTTCTACTAGCCATTGCAAATTAAACCTAAAAATAATCAAATATCCCAAATTCACTTGTTCAATACTCCTCAAAGCTAATAATCCAATTCAGACATGCCTAATTATGGTATCTTACCATATAAAACAAAAACCTCTCATATATTCATCTCCAATTATCATACATCATCATAACATGCAATTTTGATTATAGACCTAGTAAATGGGGAAAATGCACACATGAATTAAATAAAATCATGAAAATGCTAAAAATCATAAGCAAAATTAGTTAAAATGATAAACTAAACTAAATGCCTAGTTTAATTATCCATGTGTAATTAATGAAATTTAAAAAAGGAAATTCAAAAATCAAGAATATCCTAGCTTTCCATGATTACCTTTTGTGAGTTGTCAAGCCTTTGTAAATATAAAAAAATATCTCACCCATGTATATTCATTGTAAACCATGATTTTTTGAAACCTTTTATCTTTACTTGGGTTAATTAACTCACTTAGGTTATGTTTGAACCTATTCAGTGCTTAAGCAACACTCTAATTCACCTTGAGTTAAGGTTACTTTCTAAACCTATAAATACAAGCATTTGCCTCTTCATTTGGAGATCTTAGAACATAGTAAAGTTATAATGTAGGATTTATTACATGATTAAAAGCTATAGTGGTATAATTATAAAATCACAAGCATAATCCTTACTAATAAATTAAGTTAATTATGCTAGGGAGAGAAAGAGCCACACAACTCTATATATCGAAGACTCTTTGTGCACGAGGAAAGCAAGCCAAATGAACACATCAATTGGAAAATCCAAGGAAGGTAAGAGATATTATTTATTTTTAATTTTTTTAATGCTTAATTTTTTTTCCACTAAGCTCTCCCTATGATCTAGGCCTAGATATGTTATGGTTGTTAGTGTGTTTATTTCATGGTTTTATATGAAAAGTAACACTTGATCTAACCTCCTCTCTTGAGTTCAATTCCTATGATCACAAAATGAAAATTATTAAGAGACTATTTGGTGACATATAAGGTTACATTTAAGGTGAAAATGTACTAATAAGTACCTACAATCACTACCAACTCTCATAGGTGGTCACAAGCCAATATTCACAGTCTAGGTCTATTAGGCTTAGAACTAGGCCTAAACACTCATGGACTCTATCTCTTGTTTCAAATGATAAAATTAATCTTAAAAACCATATTATTAATTTCAAGTGAGAGTATGAGATGGATTAGAACCATTTTTTTGTAGGGAGTTACACAAAATTGGTCATTCAAGCTTATTTTCCACTTAGGCCTACTTAGAATGCATAAGAGGAACTCAAAGGTCAGTTTATTTTGCTCACACATGTAAGAATATTTTTTGTGGTGCCTCAAGGAGTTGGGAATATTTTATTTGGGTCCTTATCTTGTAATTAGTGAAATTTATTTATAAATTAAATATCTAGTTTTTATGAATCATTGCTAAGAACCTAAACATTCAAAAACCCTCCTAAAACCCTTACTTGGACATGATGGTGAAGATATGGATAATTATACATTAAAACATATTAAAATTTACTATAAAATGATTTGGACTTATATATCACTCTCTCAAGATCCTCATCATCCATTTTTATCATACTAAAATCTGTACAAATAGACCTAATACTGTGTTTCTTAGAGGATTTGTTGTGTTTAATAGGTACATAAGAGAATAGACAAGTGAGAGCCATCGATGGATATTTATATGGAATTGTTTCAACTATTTATAATAATATATCATATTATTTGTGCATGAAAAATTCTCTACTACATCATTCATTACAGGTAGTCTTTAACTAGATAGTGAGGAAATGAAGTAATGACCTAAATGTCATTTGATAAGAATGATTTGAGGTTTACATTGAGGTCTATAATAAACTATAGGACAAAGAGGATTTATTTATATGTACTAAAATCTCTTAAAATCTCTCCCTTATAAAACTATATGTCACCTTGATGACAAGTGTGAAGATAAGACTATAAGGGTTAATGAGTGGTTGTTATATAGTGAATGACAAGTGGTGCAGAAGATGATATGAGTTAAGAAGTGTATGAAGGTTGTTATAATATTGTTTCAACCTCATAAAGATAGTGAAAATGTTTCAAATATCCATATGTAATTTTTATATAGTTAGGTGGGCACATCATCAAACAAGGCAGTTCTAAAAAGAACTATGAAGTGCATCTATGCCAACCTAAAAGATATGTCATGTTTGTGATAGGCACTTGTCCAAGACAATTTAAGGGTCTATTTTCCACTTTATTCTCTAAAATTATAGCTACTTTTCATATTTTGACACTTGGTCCTATGACCCTTCCACCTATCATCTTCTCTCTCATCTCCTATGCTTTATAAATGCAAGCCATTTTGGCATTTGTATCTAGTACACACCTAGTATGGTAAAGCCCTGATGGTTTGGCACCTTGTTTTACATTTGGATAATATTATACTATTTATTTTATCTATATAATATCTTTCCTAAGTTTTTTAAGTGTCTTATATGGTTGATAAGTGATGGTTGTCTTCTCCTTGCTTCCATTCTGCTCTTGCATGTTTTATGTGAGTGTTATCTCTTCTAACAGGTTTCATAAAGTGTATGTGTTTTCTAAGTGTGCCTTGAAGTGTTAGATGTACTAGAGCATCTAGTATCAGATATTATTTTCATCCACTTCTAGATATGCATATCAATATTCCTCTATGAGAAATATTTATGTTATAAGCACATAAATTTAAGGATAGTTTTAGTAGTCTCATTTTATGGTGTAGATGCAAGTGTGTTATGTTGACTTATCTTCAGTGTATCGCCTAATTATCATAGTTTAATTTATGTTTCCTTCTTACATTTTCACCCATAAGTGATTGATATAGTGTAGTTTTTGATCTTAAGATATAAATCAAGGGAGTTATCTTTTAACCTAAAGGTTCACCTCTGTTATAGGCAACCCATAGGTCCAGAGGTAATCCAATGTTTCACTCAATATAGAGAAGGATTGAATAACCTATCTAGGCTTTAATATTGAGTGATAATAATTTTTGCATGCCAAATGGGACTAAGGTCCAAAAGAGTGAAAATCTTTTTGGTGTGTTCTACCTCTTATCGTATTTTGGAAGCATTCAAGAGAACACTAATGGTGACTCTAAATGTAAACATCTAGTTGTAAGCAACCAAGGTATTTGTTATAAAAGTTTTTGATTAATTATTATGTTTAATGTTAGTAATGAAGTTTATATGGGTGGTTATGTTGAGAATCCATAATTGTAACTCACTATCAACCTTGTTATTACCCATGATATATCCCTCAACAATCCTATCAAGGTTGTTATCATTCTTATGATCTATGACAACCCTATGATCATCTTATTCATTCTCCATAAGAAAATAATGTTCTTGAACAACCATATGAAGAATATTGTGAATAATATTATGAAAAAAATTATAAATAAGAGAATCTTAAGGATCTCAAAAAACAAATCAATGCTCTTAAGATGCAAGTTATTGAAGGATAAATCCAAGCTCTCAAGAAACAAATTATTGGAGACATCACTCCAAAAAATATACATATCTCTCTTCAAGAATCGTCTTATATTCCATATCATTTTGTTCATCCTTACCCTCTTGAAACCATTTATTATCCTCAAGAGGAGCAAATCCAATCCTAAAATGATCCCAATAGCTTTCAAACTCCAGTTTGGAACCAAAGAGCAGAGTCTTGGGGAAATAAAGGTGAAGAGAGTGAGAACCAAGAGGTCAATGTCCATGAAGAAAATCTTGTTTTTGTTTAAGATCCATTTCCTTCTCCCTAATATCATTTATCTTTTCCCTCATGGAAGTCTATCCAAAAAGAGTTTCAACACAAAAAATAAGCCTTAATAGAGAAGGTGGGTGATCAAATAACAACTAATAACAAATTTCAAGATGACAATGAAAACCATGAGGTGTTCAATTTCAATATGTACCTACTCTCTTGCTCCCTAGACACTAATGTCCATGATATATAGTAGCATCGATGTTAATGTCATGACCTAACACAAGTGTCTACTTTGCTAAAGTCATCCAATTTACAAATAAAATGTATCCTAATGGTGGCCTAAGTACTTTAACACTAGTTATTAATCCAAATGGATTGATATAAATATAAGATCAACTTTCATTCATTATAGACCTAAATAGACCAAGGCACTTATCAAAACACATCTATCAAGTATTAAATTTAATAAAGATTCCTTATTTCCATACCAATTATAGGTACAACATATTTACAGGTTTGAAACATGGTAAAGGAATAACAAAAGAGCCCAATTTGTCAAGTTATAAGATAAGCCACTTTTGTACTTGCTTTTACACATATTGTATGATTCACATAGAAACCAATGCATAGGGTAGAACTACATGAGTATGAGGTCCTCTTCTAGACTATTGGGTATGTAGGTAGCATACTTTTATAATAGGGTCATTGAGAGATTAGCTCAACACTATATTCCCACTAACCAATTTTTCTCCAATGTCACATTCAATATGGAAAGCTAGGGTTTTTCCATTTCATAAGGATTAGTTATCCATGACTTAGATTTGAATGCACCCAAATATACACAAAGTAAAACCCAAAAGAAGTCATGTGGTCACATCATGTTTTAATAGATATTATGTACATGAAACTAGTGTTGTACCCATACATTATCATTGATATAACCATCCTATATTGACATTATTGTTAAGAGAGCTAGAGGTGTCAAAATAAAAAATATAAAAATTATTCTAGAATCTCTTTCCCACCTAATTTTAGCTCAAGTTCAAAATCTAGAATTTCATTAACATTAGAACAAGATAAGTACTTCACTTCTTTTTCATTTCATTATTTAGCATAGTTGTACTTTCCATATTTATGCTATCTCAACATAAAAAATTCTTATGAAAAAAAATAGGCCAACCTTCTAGAGGCCCTAACTTTTGACTCATAGGTCTGTTTGAGCTCTTCAATGTGCCAAAATGACCATCTCTACCTACCAAAGGATGTTTTCAATATTTTTGGAGGCCATGCGTGATCATCTAAGGGTACAAAAATATAATTCAATTATTTTTTGAATAATTTTCTATTTTTATAAATTGCATATTTTTAGGTTTGGATGTCAACTTCAATTTAATTTCATTCGATAGGTTAATTTTATAATTTAAGATATTTTGGGAGATTTTTAAGATATACATGCTTACATGCAAAATTACTCTAAATAGTAGCTACTAAAAATAGATGTTTTTTTTTAGATTTTTTTTTTTTTCAAATTTTTGCATGTAAACTATAATTTTTGAGTTGAGGCTTATTTAAGCATAGTTTGGGTTTGTAAATATTTTTATTGATTTAATATGAATTAATTATGATTATTTCTTCAGATCTTGGCCTATTGGTAATTTTATTTGTCTTGATAGTTTTTGATTTCATTATCTCGTATTAGATCAAGTTTGAGTCTTTGACGAGTAAGACATGGAAAGAGGATGAGGAGGTATTGGACAAATGAATTGAACTATGCAAGATTTCTAGAGGAAAGTGGAATAATTAATTGAGGCTATCACCATCTAGAGGAGAGGACAAGGTGGTGATGAGAAGGACATAGATCATGATGAAGAAGATCAGCAAGAAGAACAACAAGAACAACCACCGTTGATAGAAGAGATGATGGTTCAGGCTTTAGATGGAAGGAATGAAGGAATCAAGGTTGATGTTATATATTATAGAGGTAGTTTAAAACTAGAGGAGATGATAGATTGGATGAATATCATGGAGATATTATTTGAGTGGATGACTATTAGAGAAGATAGAAAAGTAATGTTTACATGCACAAAGTTGAAAAGTCATTCAATGATTTGGTAGGATCACATGATGAAAGAGAGATAGAGAAAAGGTAAAGAGAAGATAAATTCATGGAAAGAGATGGACAAGAATTTGAGAGAGAAATTCCTTCTTTTGGGTTATGCACAAACCCTATATAAAAGATTTCAGAACTTGAGATAAAATGATTACAGTATATAAGAGTATACAAATGAATTTTATAGGCTTTGCATATGAGAGGAACATGATGAAATAAAAGAACATATGGCTTCAAGGTATGTAAATGGTTTTAAATTTTATATTCAAGACGAATTAGGTATGAATATAATAATTTAGATGGAGGAGGCTTATCAATTAGCTTTGAAATCATAAGAAAAACAAAATGGATAGAATTTCATAATAACATCTATTGCTCTAAGAAGAGGTGGATCCCATCCAAATAGGGGATGTGGTGGGTTTAATACCGCCAGAGGTGGGTCTAACACTAGTAGAGGTGAATCATCATTTGGTTTAGAAATACAAGATGACAATAGGCAAGGGTTTTAATACCAACAAAGAGGAAGATGATTTTATAAATTTATAGTGGTGCTAAAGGATAGTTTTTGAATCATCGTAGATCTCATGTCTTTTATAAATGTGGACATGAAAGGAAAAATGAATTTGAGTATCATCACTATCAAGATCAAGAAATGAGGCAAGAAGACTATCCAAGAGTGACAATAGTTAGGGTTGAGATAGAAGAGAAAAATACTAAAGTTGCATTAATAGATGGAGAGAATCTCATGATGAGAAGAATAATTATCTCTCTAAAGATAGAAAAAGTGAAAAATAAATAATGTGGTGATGCATGGCTGTAATTAGATATTTCTTAAACAAGATGTACTTTGAGTGGAAAGGTATGAAAAGTAATTATAGATGGTGGTAATTGTGAAAATATGGTTTCTAAAGAAATGATAGATAAACTAAATCTACAATGTGAAAAGCATCATAAACCTTATCAGATTTCATGGTTTAAGAAAGGGAATGAAGTTATAGTAGAGAAAAGGTGCTTAATCAAGTTTTTTATAGAAAAAAATTATAATTATGAAATATGGTATGATGTTATTCCAATGGATACATGCCATATGTTATTAGGAAGACCCTGGTAATTCAATAGGAAAGTAATTCATGATAGAGCAAAGAACATGTACATTTTTTAGAAAGGTGGTACAAAATTAGTTTTGTTACCTCTTCAAGAGGAAGAGAAGATATAAATCATGCTCTCCACTAAAGAATTTATCCAAGATATGAAAGTTGTAGCTTAGTATTATGTATTAATAGTAAAGAATGAAGACACAAAAATTGTGTGTATACCAATAGAAGTAGCAATAGTGTAAAAAGAATATGTAGATGTTATGCCTCTTGAGCTATCATATGGTTTACCACTGAAGAGATATATTTATCATCACATTGATTTTATTCCAAGATCAACTCTATCAGATCAAGCAGCTTATAGGATAAGTCCAATAGAACATGCATAATTAAATAAATAGGGTATTGAATTACTAAAAAAGAAGGTGATAAGGGAGACTATGAGTCCATGTGCAAAAATATAATTTTTGACTTTAAAGAAAGATGGAGGATGGAGAATATATGTGGATAGTAGAATAATTAATAAAATTATAATCAAGTATATGTTTCCTATAACTCATTTAGATGTTATGATGGATGTGCTTGTAGGAGAAAAATATTTTACCAATATTGATCTAAGGAGTGGTTATTATCAAATTAAAATTCATGAAGGAGATAGTGGAAAATTGCATTTAAGACTAGGGATGGCTTATATGAGTGGATGGTGATGAAATTCATATTATCTAATGTACTTGGCACATTTATGAGGGTGATGAATACAATGCTATGAGAATATATTGGTAAGTATTTGGTTTTTTATTTTTATGATATTTTCATATTTAATAATACTAAATAATAATACTTACAACATTTCAGAATGGTATTGGATTTGTTAAGAAAGGAAAAATTGTATGCAAATTTGAAAAATTGTAGGGTTATGTAGAATAGTTTGGTATTTTTAGGATTTGTAGTTCTAACAGATGGTGTGAAAATGGATGAAGAAAAGATAAAGGAAATTGTTGAATGGCTTATTCCAATAAGCATTATAGAGGTAAGAAGTTTCCATTGTTTAGTAAATTTTTACAGAAAATTTATTAAAAAATTTAGTAGTATTGTGGCACCAGTAATAGATTGGATGAGAGGGAAAGAATTTACATAGACTAGAGCATCCATAGAAAGCTTTGAATTTTTTAACAAGAAGATTATAGAAAGAAAAAATTTAGCATTACCATAATTTAAGAAAGTGTTTGAGGTTGATTGTGATGCTTCTTTTTTGGGAATTGGTATTGTGCTAAGTCAAAAAGTAAAGACAATGGCATATTTCAATGAGAAATTAAATGAGGTAAGAACAAAGTATTCAAATTATGATGTTTAAATTTTTTTAATTTTGCATGCATTAAGACATTAGAGGCATTAATTGGTGCCTAAAGAGTTTATCATATTTACAAATCATGAGGCTTTGAAGTATGTGTTGACCAAATTTGACCCTAAAGGTCGAATTAGGACCCATACAAGTAAAAACATGATTATTTGATGTTTTATGGGTCTAATATTATTACATAGGGTATATTATAAGTTGTTTGATGTCATGTCATATCATATTAATGCTTATGTCTTTTTGAGCCATTTAGGGGTCATAAATGCAAGTGAAATTATTTTTAAGGTGTCAATATGTCTTAGTATCCTTGAAAATGTCCAATAAATTATATTTCAAGTCAATAATATCAGTCCCATCTAAATGTTGTTGGTTATCTAGCTGAAAATGAAGAAACCAACTGAAAAAGGAAGAGTTTCGCACTTGTAAAGCCCATGAGAGAGAGAGTGACACATGTGAGAAGCTCATGTAATATATTTTTATATTACTTAGACTCATTTACATACTTTACATACTTTTTAATTTCTAAATTTGATCAAAAACTATTCTTCTCCTTCTTCTACCTTATAGACACATAGAAGTGATCAATATGTTATGCTTGGTATGACTAGTTGGAGAAGTTATAGTTTAAACTCCTTTGGGAGGTGAAATTAATCTCATACATATTTATTTCCATAGAAATATTTGTAATATTATTCAACTATGCTTTATGAATCATGTCTAATAAGTTGACTATATTTTTTTGCTCATAGTTTCCTACAACCTATAGGTTTTTCTCTATTTTAGATAGATTCATACAATCATATTAATGATGATAAATCCATATGATGTTCAATTTCATATCAAATTATATTAATTATTAGTTTCATGTTTCATGGTTTTTTGATACATAATTCATCTCATTTTATAGGAATGTGTCACCATGTGAGGTCTCAGTCAATGTTGTCCTTGTTTGCAGAATGTTTGGTTCTCAACAGAGATTTCATGACAATGGAATATGATGTTTCACATGTATCAATGCCATAATATTTCCCTCCTTCCATAATTGGTTCATCAAACCATGCTTTGATTAAATTTTATTCTTGACATTCTTGGAGTCAACTTTTCACTCACTCTTACTTGCAATTACATGTATAGAGATTGTATAACATGTCCATGGAATTTTAATGAAGATATATCAAATTATTAAAATAATCAGGAGATAAAGAGATTCTATTTTAATTTTTTAATAGGATGTAAGGTTGGTTGCAAGTTCATGCACCACACAAACTAGCCACTAACTACCATGGCTTGCTCTATAACAAGTGATTGCAAGAGGATATCACCTTGGAAAATATGTTTTGAGACTTGTCTCAAGATCCCCATAGTGAAAAACATACATTTGAGTGATTGGAAATGAGTTTAAGTTAGGTCAGCAAACCATTCATCTACACACATTGCTCCAATTATGTATATTTCTTGCATATAGCTCAAATTCCCCATATCAGAATCTCTTCTTGATGACATCATATTGAGATAGGAGATTTGATAAGTGTTTAAATATTTTAGAGTGCTAAGAATAATTTGGAAAGCTTGGTTATGGCATAAAATTTATCATGAATATGTATATCTTACCTACTACCCAAGTTTGCTTTACTACCTATATGTGAAAATACCCACCTAAGGTGGCATCATAGAGCTATGAAGGTCCTTGTATGTAAATTTGGAACATGGAAAAACCTTCTTTGGAATACTTGTAGGTGTATTTGATCAAACTAGATCTTATTGAAGTTTCAAATGGGAAAATGGGAGTATGGATCACCTTCAAACATAAGATGACTAAATTCAAGGACGTTTTCCCTAAAAAGTGAAAATAGAGTTCCAAGCCATTTTATGGATATCCTAAAACAAAATTACAAAGAGTTATGATAAATCTAGATGACCATATCTTGTATCCTCTATGAAGGAGAAGATATATTCCAAAGATAAATGAAAGAGGATTAGTGAAAGGTGATTTTTGGGGGCCTCAAATTTGCCCATTTAAGCACCGAGTTTCTCTATTGACATCTAGAGGATTTGAGTTTTGAGTGACCATTGATATCCTAAAGAGAAAACAAGGCATACTCTCATGTTTTTAATGGCCTTATTGATTTAAGGGTGTAGGAATGAACATTAGGGTCATCAAAATAATGTTGACATGAAAATTTTCAAGTCTCATATACATCTACATGTGTCTTATCATGCAAAATGCACATCTACAGCTGACTGTAGGAGATAATCATCTATAGAAAAGATTTAAATATAGAATCAACAAGGATGGAAGAAAAGAGATGATTTCAAATGGTTCATGAGATTAAATATTGACGTATAACATTTAAAAATATGAGTCTTAATCTACAGGCTTTTACCCTTCATAACATAGTTGACTGTATGTAACCATGATAGACCATGATAGACCATGATTGACTATGTTTGACCATGATAGACAGTGGGCTGAAGAGTGAGGTTTGATTGTTACCAATGCATAAAGGTGATATAAATGTGGTAAAAATAGATATAAATGATATTTAAGGACCTTGATAAGGTTATTAGACACTATCCTTAAGATTCAAGCAAGCATGATTACCTAGAGGTACTAATCCATAACACAACACAACTAAGAGATGGAACTCATTTTGACCAAACATGGAGTATGAGGGGTATGTAGTAGTTTAGAGTGATGAAAAATCTTAGAGAATATTATCCATGATGTTTATACTCCAAAAATTATCTCACCAATGGTATTCATGAAGAAAAGAGACTCTATGAAGCAACATACTCAGTCTACATCGTACACCCTACATAGTCTGTCTCAATAGGGGTTTGTTTTATTTTTTTGCAAGGGATGGAAGGTCAAATGACATAAATAAAGGCTGAATTTTTGTTTATAATGTCCTTACCTCTTTGGTAATCCCATCCACTACTCTTTTTATCTAGTTAAATAGGGGAAATGACCTTTGTTTTATCTTAAATAGAGGGCATTCCCTTTTAAACAAGGCCTGCATTTTTATGGAAGGAAAATAAAAAAGGTCAACCAAAAGGTAATAAAAACTTATGAAAATGTTTTTAAATATTTATAATACCTATGAAAACATTGGGAATCAAGAAAAGAGGAGATAATCTCAACTAAATGGTCTACAATCATAAAGTTACAGTCAAGCTCCTTAGGTAGGGTTTAAGCCTAATATCCAAATGAGGGATCAATGTCATTTCTAGAATTATGTGGCCATTATATTCTATTGGATAATATTTTTTATCTCACTAAATATGTTTTAAATCTTCCATTTTGTAGATAAAGAATAAGTAATCTTAGTTGACGCTCAGAGCCAATTCAAGCCTGTAGGAGATGAAAGTCAAAGCTTGATAGGCTATCTTTGAGTGCTTGTATCTTTTATAAAGTTATTAATATAAATATAAGGATTATATGGAGGTTGGAATAGGTCTTTAACATTGATTTATTGAAATTGGTTTTTATTTCTAATGTCCCATATTTATTAACAAAGCTTAAGGACATAAGAGACCTAAAACTGTTACTACCCTTGAATAAGGACCTGACTAAGAAAATGAAGTGGGAGATCTATCCAAATGGGATTAAATGGAATGTAAATTAATTTTATGATTTATGGGAATACTCTTATATCCTTCCCATCCAATTAAATTGTTTCCTACATGTACAGATAGAGTACATAATTGCTTTTCTTGACTACTTTTTACGTTGTGCAAGTTGTATGAGGTTTCAAGAGATGAAATAAACTTTATGATGAAGATATAGACTTATAATAAATAAACATGGTCGTTTTATGCTACATAAAAATTATTAAGTGTACCTATTATAGCTCTCATCTCAACTACTCAGAACTAGCATAGTGAACATGATGGTGAGAAGTGTGAGAACTTCAAGTAAAAGCCTATATAAGGTGTGATTAATGCATCTAAGTCCATAGATGTAAAAAAAAAATGTAATTCACCCAATTTTAGGTATTTATTGAGAAGAAAAATCCATTTTGGAATCCAAGTGTGCAATACATTTGAAACAGGTGTTTATTTGACTCCAAGTAGTGATGGCTCACTTTCAATGGAATCTAGAAGATTAGGAATGTAACCGATGAATGGAAAAGCATGTATGAAATGATTCACTCTCAATCCAATAATTAGACCTATCCCTAGTTATTTTTATGATGTTTAAATATGGGTTAATGATGAAGATAATTTTTTGAGATAGCAAAGGGAATTTCATGCCACATATCAAGAGTTTCATTCCTTGGATTGACACTTGTGCTTCCTAAATTTGCATGATCAATTTAAAATTATATTATCATTCACATCTAACTCATTTTATCATATTGACACTTGCCTTTGTGACATTTAGACTTATATTTTCCATCCTCTCTCTCAAGTTCTATGAGCACTAGCCATTTTAGCCTTTGTAAGACATGCTCCACCTGAGTACGGCAAATCTATACTCATTTACATACCATGGATTAATAAGGAATAATTATTTCTACCTCTTTTATGAATATTTATAGTGTGTTCACTTGAATGTTTGATCTTTCTTAGTGATGAATGTTATTTCCTTAGCATTGTTGTCTCATTCTCTCATCTATTTGTAATTTGAAATCTTCTTTTTATAGGTCATGTGAAGTTTTCTATGAAGTGTCAAGGTTGAGTGAGTTAGTATATTTAAATAGTTCCATTATAGTCCTCTTATCTATTCCTCCTAACCTAAACTTTCATCATAACCTCAATGAAATATAGATTTGAGGAGATTCAAATTTGAGAAGTGTGTCCATAGTTAATACCTTGATCTCATGTAAGACATGTACCTAGTTAGTCGTCATCAATCAATTTGGTATACGACTCCCTTATGATAGCTTAATTCTATTTTTCTCTCCCTTTTCCTTGGAAGCATAGATGTAGTAGTGGTCTAAAAGTGGTATATCAAGGGAGCTAGCCCTATCTAGAGATTCACCTCATTCATAGGATACCCACAATCTAGAGATGTTTTTATTGTGCCAATTGGATGAGGAGAGATGAGACATCTCCTCAAGGGGTGAAATTCCAATAGACAATAATTTTTGGCATGATAGGTGGGACTCATTGTCTAAGAAGTTGATAGATTTTTGGTGTTGTCTTTCAATATATTAACCTTTAGAGGAATCTATCCAAGCATCCATGGCAAATGTAAAGTTATATTAGCTATTAAAATATCCCAATTTTTCTTTTTGAAGATTTTTGGTAATTTTTCTTTGTGTTCTTTTTCTAAATGAAGTTTCATAGCTAGTTTTGGTGTTGAGTATTATTTTACACAGGTGGGTGAGGTATCTCAAGCCTATGGCATTCCCTATTAGTCTTTTCATGATTATTATCATCCTTTTCATGATCCTTAACATCTCCAATATAACCCTTTTCAACCTTGTCATGAATTGTCTCAGTCCTATAACCAACCTTTTCAATACCTTACTCCTTCTAGTCAACCTAGTCACTTCTAAAAGTAGTCCATTTTAACATTCAAGAAAACTCTCTTGGGATTTGAGATTTACATGATAGATATTAAAACACAAAGGGTACATAGTCAAGATGTTCCAGATTATGTCATTCATAGTGTGTGAGATGCATTAGATTTGGTTAAAAGAGAGTGGGCACCTATTAAGAGAGCAAATTGGTAAAGGCTCACAAGTGAGATGCTAGATGTGAGTGGCATAGTTGCATCCTTATAAGATAAGCTAATAATTCATGAGGAAAAACCTCAATAAGTCTATTAGATTTCATATCCACCTCCCAAATATTTATATTATTTCTACTTGACCCCTACTCATGAGCCCAATCAAGCTTATCAAAATCATCTTTTTCCTAATCAGCTGGAAGAGAGAGTTGAAAAGACAAACTTGGTTTTTGAAGCAAACATTGATAGGTAGATTGAGTTAGCCAATAACTAGATGTATATTTCCATATAATTAATAGAGTAAGTGAAATTTAATCCCTCATTTCCCTCTCTTATTACATCCTAACCTCAAGAAGAGATATCTAGATATGAAATCCCAAGTTGGAGATAAGGTGGAGAATCCAAGCCTAAGGAGATCATAAGTTTCTTAAACACTTCATCCACTCCTAAAATTGCATCACTAACTCAAGAAGAGACTCATAATCCTAACATCCTAAGCTAGAATAAGGTAGTGGACTCATATGGGAAAATAAATGAGATAAAAGTCTTGATAAAGAGAGTAAAGTTGAGAAAGATCTTGATCCTATACAAACCCATCCCACCCTTCCTCCGGAGACCCATTGTGTTCCATGTCAAACCTATTGTACTCCTTATCCTCATGTTAAAACCTATAAAATTTAAGAGAGACTTTTCCAAGAGAACCTAGCCAAGAAAATTGAGGAGTTAGAGTCAAGAATGAAATTGTTCAATCAAGGTGTGATGGAAGGTTTAGAGTCAAAAGAAGATCCTATGCATAAACACATTTCGTCTAACCCTCATAAAGAGGGTGCTCAATATGAATCAAATTTCAAGGAAGTTATTGTCAAATATAAAGTATAAAACTAGGTAATTTTAGCCCAAGGTTTGCCTACCCTTTCTCAAAAACTCCCCAAAGAATCCCCTAAAATTCACTCTCAATCTAATGTTGAGTTATATGTTCCACCTCCTCCAATTAGTTAATCTTATCCTCACCTTATCACCCTTTGTCTTGATGGAATTATAATATTGGAGCCTAAAGTGGAGCATTCAGTTGATAGGAATTTAGAACTCTTGCTTGAATAAAACATAGCTCTTTGGTAGCTTCATTGGACTAGGCCACCTGATTACAAAATGCCTAGAATTGGCATCACCATGAAGGAAAAAAAATTGAGGATATTGTAGTCCTTGAGGACAAAAGTTAGCTTAGGATAGTTGAGATACAACTTGAGATCCTTAAAGAGGTTATAAATTCTAAATAGGAGGTGATTTCTTGTGTTGATTTTTTTGATTGTGTTGATGTTGAAGAATGTTTTCCTTTTGCCAAAGATGAGGATATCATCATTGTTCCTTCCATCACCATCCACAATATCATATATGGGAAAGAACCAATCTATAATTAAACTTTGGATGACTTGTTTGAAATAATTGTATTAGGTTATACTCCTCTTTAAGGAGGCTATGATCTAGTCAAAAATGGAGAAGGCAACCTTGACACTCAAGTGAGTATGCAAAGAAAATGTAACTTTTAAAATTTTTCCTTTTGAGAGGCATATGCATCCCATGATGATATTTTTGAGATCATAAAAATGGGTTATCATCCTATCAACCAATTGGGAGAAACACCAACTTTTTAAGGATATAATAAGCTTTTATCAGCCTCAATCTTCCAAAGAACAAGAAACTACTCCTATTGAAGCCATGCCTACCAGGAAGATACAATTTGATCATGAAATGAAGAGTGGGAAGTAGTATGAGGTATGTGTAGATTTTTTATATGAATAAAATTAAACTGGATACCTATTTAAAGATGATTTACTTGATTTAAAATCAAGTAAAGTGCCAAGGAATAGGTCTGATATACTAAAAATCTAATCCAAGGAGCAACATGTTTGGCACTATGATTCATGTCATGAAGAAGAAGATTCAAGAAAATTTCATTCTGATCTAGGAAAGGAAGTATTCTTAATTACTATTTGTGCATACTTTTTTGTTTTCCTATTTTCCCTAAGTGCTTTGAGCACACATGTTTCTCTTCTTAGTATGTTTACTTTGATTTGTGTGTGTCCTTTATTTTATGTGGTTGAGGTAATTAGTAGACTTGTCTTGGTCAAATCCTTGTTGTCAAGTTTCAAGTATTATTCTTTTGTCTTAGGATTTATATGACTCCCTAAGGCCATATACAAGATAATGCTACTAATATTTAGTATAACAAGCATACTACCCCTATGAGTCACCAATTTATTGACCAAATTTTACCATACAGGGCAAATTATGACCCCTATACTTAAAACATGATTTTTAGATGTTTTATGGGTATCATATTATGTCATATGGTGTATTATAAGACTTTTGATGTAATTTCATATCATATTAGCCTTGGTCTTGATCATTTTAATCCATATGTCTTTTAGAGCCATTTAGGGGTCATAAATGCAAGAGGCATATTTTTCAAGGTGTTTGAGTTTCTTATTTTCCTTTAAAACATCCAATCAGTTAGATTCCCTATTATTAATGTAAGTTCTATTTTAATCTTGTAGGTTATCTAAACAAAAATCAAGAAACCAACTAAAAAAAGAAAAGTTTGGCACTTGTACAACCCATGAGAGAGAATGACACATGAAAGAATGTCATGAAATGGATATTTAGATTTATAAAACTAATTTCCATGCTTTACATACTCTAAAAGTTCCAAATTTGAGATAAAACCATTGTGATACTTCTTCACCCTTATAGACGCACATAAGTGGTCAGCAGGTTTATGCTTGCTATGGCTAGTTGGAGAAGTTCTAGGTCAAATACATTTGGGAGGTGAAAGTAAACTTATAGAGATTAATTTATATAATAAGAGTTTGAATATTTATGAAATTTTCTTTATGAATCATCTCTATCAAGTTGACTACATTTTTTTACTCACTATTTCTTGTACCCTATAAGTTTTTGTCTAATTTGGATATATCTATAAAATACATTTGATGATGTTGCCTATAGATGATGTTTGATCTATTATAAAAATATATTTATTCTTGGTTTCATGTTTCATGGTTTTTTTATAATAAATTCATCTCATTATGCAAGAAGGTGTCAACATGTGCGGTCTCAGATAATGTTTTTCTTATTTTTAGAATGTTTGGTTCTCTACAGAGGTCTCATGATAATTGAATATGATGTTTCACATGTCTCAATGCCATAATATTTCTATCCTTATATAATTGGTTTTATCACACCATGCTTTGATCAACTTTCAGTCTTACCATTCTCATAGTCAAATTTTAACTCACTCTTACTTGTAGTCACATGTACAAAACTAGTCTAGCATGTCCATGGATTTGTTATGAAGATATATCAACTTATTAAAATAATAAGGACCTGAAGAGATCATATTTGAATTTTTGAATAGGATTCAAGGTTGTTTTCTATTTCATACACCACACAAACAAGCCAGTAACTACCACTACTTACTTTGTAACAAGTGTTTGCAAGATGATATCATGTTGGAATAGATGTTTCAAGACTTGTATCAAGATCCCAATTGTAATTAATCAAAAGTGCACTTAATTTTAACAAGAGATTGGGCTTCTACAACTAGTTTATCATTCATAGAGTCTACACTAATTTTTTAAATGCCTCCAAATGTTGATATGTAGAAGAACAAAACCAAAACTTATTCCATAACTTTAGACCTTAGTCATACCAAGTGTGCCAAAATTGTTATCAATCGAATATGACCCTTTAGAAGGTAGTTCAAGCCTTCCAAATTTGATATAACATGGAAAGAACTCAAGGATGTGGGTACTCTATTAGATAGGTGAATGTCTAAGTTAAAGGTTTATCTAACTTTGGTAAATCATTTAGGCTCAAACACTAATCTACCACTTGCTAGGAAAAGGGAGAGAAGACTACTGAAATGGGGGTGATGCACAAATTGTGATTTGAACTCTACCAAATAGCTATAAATGCACTCAAAATAGGATCCTAATCTACACATTACACTGCTCTAAATCTATCTCTCTAAATCAATATTTCTCATGAATATTGTGAAGAGTGTTTCGGCTATAAGGACTACTCAAGAGGTCATGACATGACACTATTCAAAATACTATTCACTAAACACCTAAACCTTAATTTGACACTTAAATAGACTTAAAAAATGATTTTAAATTGAACATGAATGCTAAACAAGGACTAGCATGCCAAGGAAACATGATTATCACTTAACAAGACCAACTAATCAATCATGCATATTAAAACAAGACCATAAACAAGGTAAAACTAGACTATTATCATTAATCAAAGGCTAAAAATGGGTAGGGATTCACCATACCCAGGTGAAGGATATAAATATAGCGTATCAAGGCCTGATATATAGCTAAATGTGAGAGAAGAATAAGAAGGGTGTAGGAGTGAGAGAGATGACAAGTGTTTCATGAGTTAAAAGTAAGAAGAGAGTTATGAAAGTACCCCACTAGGTATTCAAAGACAAGTGTTTTTCTTCTCAATATTTTTCTACTCCATGTGGTGTGGAAGTTTCAATCCTTGCTTAACACCTTAGCTAACTCTCCAAATGAGAATTTTGACTCGGATTTTAAAATGATAAATGGAATTATTGATGGTTAGTTCATGTTGAGATACATCCTTAATATGCTATTCACACCTTTCAAGTGATCTCTAAAAGTTCCTTTTGACACATCACTTCATTTTCTTGTTAGGTGTCTACAAGTCTCTTTTTCTCACTAAGCCAATTTCACTTACAAGTTTTATAACATGAATTAATATTCTCCAACTCATTCTCTCTTCATGGATGGCTTCTTCACAACGTATCATACCTGAGACAACTCATTTATAAGTCTCAACTGCCCCCAAGAATTTTTTTTTCACCAAAAGGCATCATTTGACCTCATTCCTTATATCCCTAAAAATGTGTAAACATTCCTATGTGGGGAAGTGTACCTAGGGTTATGTAAAACACTAAGGATCCTATATTATTTTCACCATGCCTTCATGAATTTTCACCCACAACTATGTTTCCCAAAACTCTGATAGTGGGGGTTTGAGTCTTAAGAAATCACCTTCGATCCTTAGAGATTGTTCATAAATTTAAGGAGATCAATAAAATGACGAATGCCATTATTGAGATTCAAAATGGGTTCCTAACAATTTTCAAAATATTAGACTCCAAATCTTCCTATGTAGTCTGTATCATTCACCTAAAAATGGCCTTCATGAGGTTGTGAAGGGACTGATGGAGGATAAAGATAGAGAGTTATTTGTAATTTTAAGACCTAAAAATACAATAAAAACATGTATTTCACATATATAATCCTAAGAGACACCTATAAAAGCTTTTCTTCTCAAGGTGGGTTCAAGAACTCTGTACAAGTGCCCAAAACTCTCTTATAAACTTTAAAATCAAAGATTTTGACTTGTTTCTAACTTCATGACATAAATCAAATTTATATAACCTCTCCAAGGTCCTTTTAAAGTGTCTCGTATGGACTATTCAATTTTTTGGGCTTTGGCATATATGAAAGTTAGCAAAAATCGCCTTTGTTGTATAAAACACTACCTTACAGTCCATAAAAGAACCTTAAAGTTTCCAAATCAACGTAAAATGTTTACACAAAGTGATTGAGATATGAAATAACCTTGAAATACACCTAAGGACCTATCAAACCTCTTGACAAACTTTCATTACTCTATGACGTAAGTAGGATAGTACACATAAATACAAAGTATTTCCTTACTTTCTCCTAAATAACCTTACTCAATGCTAATAAATGTTTCAAAAGACCTTTTAAAGACCCTATAAGGCATGAAAAGTCTTTGAACTAGGTTAACAATAAATGACATTCATGTTTTTATCTATAAGGGTTTACATTTTTAACCTTAAGGGTCAAAATTAGTCAATAGGTCTCTCACATGAAACTTAATGAGATTATAGTTCATATCCATCCCTCAATATTTATATGCATTGGTTATATGATGTTTTTACGATTACTCTCCTTAGGAATGCCATTTTTTATTAAAGGATGCATCTGGGTGATGAAAATTTTTAAGTGCATCTGATAATAGATGCCATATAAATTTCATTATTACATCTTTATTCCCATATGGACATGAGTGTGAAGTGGGTTCTTCGATTGAGAACAAGGTTCAAAAGTTGTTTGGTATACTGATTACATTTTGCTACTAAAATCATGTTTTATATATGAGAGAAAATGTGTCACCCTTTCATCCTCATCACAAGTGGAAGAGAATAATTTATTGGATATTTATAGGAATCCTTCATGAAATTTTATGATCTTATGGTTTTCTCTACCCATCAGGTTTACTAGTAATGACTATACAAACTTTGTCATATTTTTTCTCTTATGAACAACAAGTTTCTTTTAAGTGATGTGCCCATCTAACTTAATTTTCTAAGGCTAGGGGAAAATGGAGGATATGTCAAGGAAACTATTTCATTTATATGACCATATTTATGTGAAGCTATATTTGGTTCTTTTATCTAGTACACCATACAAAATTTTCATGTTATACTGATTAAAATTTTATCACGAAATCAAGATTTGGATGTGAGATAAAACATGCCTCCAATTATGCCACATTACAGGTGGAAGAGAATACTCTAGTGGGTTATTATATCACCCTCAAAATTTGAATTTATGATCTTATGTTTTTTATCTACCTCTCATGGTTTCCCTACAATACCTACACAAAGTTCACTCTATTTTTTATCCTAAGGTTGTCAAGTTCATCTTACGGGATGAGTCTAACATCTTTCAAGTTTAAATTAAAATGTAAAACTAAAGGTGGAAAAGGGTGAATATTTATATTATAATCTAATAAAACTATGATCTAAAAGTTGGTTCATCGATTAGTTGTGTAATCTATTTTTTTTATGTTATACTAAATAATGTTTTATTTCTAAATCAAAATTTTAGTTATGAGATAAAATGTTCCTTCGTATATTATTAATAATGGTTGGTGGATAATAATATCATGGTTAATTCAATTAATCTATCATTCAACTTTAATAGTTTATGCTTCACCTATACCCCTCACAATTTTCTTTCAGTGGCTACATAAATTTTATACTATTTTTCCGCATAAGAACGATAACTTTATCTAAAGAGATGCATCCAACCATGTGAAATTTTTGAGTTTAGGGGATGAAAATTTATGGATTAAATCTACTCTTGTATTTACTTTATCATCAATACATGATCATGAAGGTGGTTTATGATTGGGAATATAATTTAAAATCTGTGTGTTATATTGACCAACTTTTACTTTGTAAAATAGATTTTGTCATAGAAATAAAAAATTTATTTGCTTATTATTTAGTTTGAGTGGAACATAATTATCCAGGGGTGATTATATGACTCTTTCATGTAACTTCAAAATAAGGTAAGTTTCCTTACAATGGTTGTAGAAATTTCATATTATTTATCCCCTTATGAGTGGCAAGTTTGTCCTAAGGGACGAGTATGACTACATTCAAATTTTGAGTAAAAAATATAACAAAGTGTGTAAAACTACCATTATTGCATTTATATTCTAAACTATATTTGATATAAACATAATTTTTTCAATTGGGTGTAAAATTTAAAATTTATGTGTTATACTAACAAACATTTTCTCCCTAAACCAACTTTTGGATGCAAAAAAAAATGTGTGTCCATTTTTTCCTCATGGTTAGTGAAATATAACCTTATATGGTGTGACTAGAGGAACTTATTGTGAAAATTAATTAACATATGGTTCATCCATATGGATTTTAATCACAAGCCAAATTTTACTACATATTTTTTATAGTGTTGGTTTTTAAGATACGTGTCAAAATAGCATAAAAAATACCTTGACAATTTGATACAAGTATTTGATCAATATAAATTATTTTTGAGACATAAATTATATACAACAATCATAAAAGCTAAACATTAGTTATCTCTTCATTTTCACAACCATGATATGTAAAAATTTTCATTTAATAATAATTACAAGAAGGATAATGTATAAAAAAACAAATAATATAGATATATAATAGCTTAATATGTATACATAAATTAAAACATTGCATGATTTATATAAACATGTCTATAATGTAAGTGTATCTAAAATATTCCATAATGACATATACAATGGACCATATAATCATACAATATAGACCATATAGGCATAAAAATTAAGCATATAGGCATAAACATTGAGATAAATAGGCATATAAAATGGACCATATTGGCATACAAAATTAGTCATATCAAATAAAAGCATTATGATAACAACTACCCCTATCACTAAAACTAGCTCTCTTGTTATTTAGTGCCTCCAAATAAATTGCACCTCATCACAATAGATGTAGAACCCAGGGTGTTGGATGTATTTTTATGAGGATAGACTCTCCTCTTAGGTTGTGAAGGATAAAATGTCTATGATAAAACCTTAGAAAATGGTAAACATTACACAACCTAAAAATTATAAAATAACTCATTGAAATGATGTATATAAAATGATAAAATTGTTAAGAATAACATTTGAAATAGGGTGATTGTGGAATCACTTCATAATACCCAAATGGATATATAAGGTTGTGTGACCTTGATTATATAATATAAATGATAGTAAATCCTATGTAACATACATAGAGGATTAGAGATGAGTATAAAACTATAAATATGATGTGTTTTATCTTTACTTCAATGCCTATTTTATATGCCATCACAACCATTTATGTAAAATTATGTATATAGATTGTGTGATTATATCTAGTTGTGCCACCATGTGAAACACAAAAAATATGATGGACACTACTAGATATACCACCACAAGTATCCCAGATATTCATCAGTGTATGTATCCCATTGTAAATATGAACTATGTGAGACTAATAACTACTTTTAATGAATCCATTTGTGTACTATGATGCATGATTATAGGGATGAAAATATTGATTATTTAATTTTTAATTCTTTATGGGAAGTTTTCATAATTTCAATCCCACTTAGAACCAAGACTATTAATTGAAGACCTGCCTCCCCTACCTTGATATTCCTTCATGTCAAAATAATTTGGGATTTATTAAAGAAGACTCTCATAATAAATATTTCTAAAATAATATAATGGACCCTTATTTTTATTTTATGGAGGCACATTAGACACCATCCACCACATATCCTAGAAGTTTATTTTAATCCCTTCATGAAAAAACCAATAAATGCTAATGTATTTTTTTCTTCTATGTTGGGGTTCATTGGTACCACACATATGAAACAAAACACATAATTCATACTTTTTAAATATTTTTATTTTTAATATCCTCATATGAAAATTTATCATAATAATAATGTTGTAATACATCTCTTTATTTTATCATTACATTAAATTAGGAAGTGACATTTCCTTCTTCATTATAAATGGTATCCTAAGTATCAAAAATTTAGTTGAATGCATTTTTTTTAAATAGTCATAAAAATATAATGATAATTTCAAAATGTTTCTAATTTTAATTATACTTTTTTCATTTAATTATACTTCTTTTAAAAAATTAAATTGTTATGGTTATTTATCATGGTTTTGTTTGACGTTTAATTTAGGAAACGGATCCAGTAAATAAAGAATATAAAATTACAAAAATAAACATTTTTTATAAGTGGTTGGATGTTTTCATGAGATATTTTTAATTTTAAGTGTAAGAGAATAATTTAGTGGATAGTTATAATATTCCTTTATGAAATTTTATGATCTTATCGTTATCTCTACCCATCAGGTTTACGTACAGTGACTTTACAAATTTTGTCTTATTTTTTCCCTTAAGAACAACAAGTTTATTTAAAGTGATGTGCACAACTACCTTCTAGTTTTGAGAGTAGTGGAAAATGGAGGATATGTCAAGGTAAATATTTCATTTTTATGACCATATTAATTTAAAGTTATATCTAGTTATTTTAATGGGTGCACCATACAACATTCATTATTATAATGACATTATACCTCTTAAATGTATCAAATGTTTCACCTTTGTTCTTCAAAAAATTAACTCCATGTTTATGGGTGTAATAATAAATAAATGTAAATAAATACGATGACTTAATTAAACTTATTTTTCACAAAAGACCATAAGTATAAGATTAAAGTAGGTGAAGTGTATGTTGAGATCTCCATGCACTACATGTTGGAAACTTTTCTCTTTGGTTTTATGATTTATAACAACCTTCACAAACCTCCTTGCTCTCTTCAACCTTTGGAAAACCCAAAATAATAATAATAATAATAATAATAATAATAATAATTATTATTATTATTATTATTATTATTATTATTATTATTATTATTATTATTATTATTATTATTATTATTATTATTATTATTATTATTATTATTATTATTTTAAAATGTTAATAACTTCAATGTTTAAATCTCATGTGTTCATACTTGAGATTCCACAACTATTTTCTATCTTCATACGAATTATTGGTGAGGTTGTGGATATGTTCTTAATACTTCATTTGAAGAATTATATTCTTAGACATAGGTAAAACAATAAACCTTATTTCCTTAGTTATTGTGATATATTGAACATTTTTTATTATAAAAAAGTACCTTATAGCAATTTTTACATATCTATCCAACACAATAAATAGTTCTTTTAACTCATGAATATAATAAATATCACTAACATTTATCTTACCTAATCTAGTACTCATGATGATAGCTCCTCTTGTTACACTCTCTCAATATATTTTAGCACTAGGATTGATCATTGTATTATAGCTTCTATCTAATGTCAAAAAAATATCAATATTCCATCACATGTAATTGGAAAAACCTAAGTATAGGAACCAAACCTCTTAAGCATTACTTTGAGCATTGTCATATGGAAATGAAAAATTATTTGGAGAATCACCCTTATCCTTATTATCATAATTAGTATTTATACCCTAATTACCCACTTTTAATCTATATTCCAATTCAAATTGATCATACTTATTGAAGTGATAAAATTGAGTATTTTTCTTATCATAATTTGCTCTACCTCATCCTCTTCTCATTAAAACACCTTTGTTTCCACAATTTCCTCTTGAATAACTATTATTCTACTTTTTTCCATTTCCTAGGCTGATTTTTATATAAGTGTTGGGACCTTCACTCTTTGTGATATTCATTTTTGAGGAAAAAACCTTCTCATTTTTTTGTCCAAATATTTCTCTTAGTCTTTGCAAATGGGAAAGAATTTACCCAACTTGGTGATCAAACATAAGATTAGTCAATTCTTTGATTTTTGTAATGATGATAGAAACATGGTTCCACATTAGTGTTATATAACTCAATTATTTTCTCACCAAAACATATTTGTTTAAAATTTTATAAAAGAGTAGACATTTGATTGACAACATTCCTTAATCTTACATAGTAATTACTGAAATTCCCATATTTTTGAATCCTTAAATTCTCTCTTCAATGTCTACAAACCGGACCACTTAAACTTGCTAACTAACTATGTAAACATAATTTAAATTATTCCAAGAATCCTTGGATATGTTTTCACATAAAATTATTTTATATAGGATCTTATATAGAAATTTTTAATATGAAAAAAAACTTTTGAGTTCTTCTTATCTTCCTTTTTGTCTTCTATACCATTAGCTAGAACGATGGCCTGACCAGTTGGCTCTTCATAACTAATTTTTATAATTTATGGAAATTATTTTCCTCAAAAAATAGCTATCATATTTATTCTCCAATATTCATAATCACTTCTAATAAATTATTGAATTAAAAGAGACTTATATTTTAACATGATCCATTGCAAGTGAGCTTTTACATAAAAACCTGCAATGCATTAAACCTAAAAAATATTTGATACCAAAAAAAAAATCTTTGTCATAGTTCAAGAAAGATAAAATTTTAATCCAATGTAAAACTCACACTTGAAAATAGTAAAACAAATATGTGTAACACATATTATTTAGTAAAATATATAACTTATAATTGAAATTGAAACATTATACACAACACCTAACTAGATCAATATTTATGTGTATATTATTCACTAAATATATAAATTTTCACAATATATTTAATTGAAAATTTTCTTATTCTAATTAAATTATTCCAATATAATATATTTTTTAATATTTGATGAGTTACAGCCACATCCTACAGTATACATGCAAATATGCTTATTTAAAAATAGAATATTCTAAATCTATCTACAAAATAAATTAAAAAAAATTGATATATTTAAATCAAACTAATATAATATATATCCTTTAAAATTATTTATTTTATTTTATAAAATAGACTAAAACATTGTGCCCAATAGTGACTATGTTCTATTAGCAACATCTATCTAACAGATGTGAGATGTTTTAATTTAATCAAACATATGCATTTATTTTTATTATATTTTTTAAGACACATCAAGTTACACCTCTATTATTCATATTGAAGAAAAAAATTTACATCTCACCTCATAGACACGACTTCAAGTAATTAACCCAAATATTATCAAGATAAAAAAATACAAATAGGCACAAATTTTGAAATAATAAACTGTATTGATTCATATTTAATTATTAAAATACATAAAAATCATGCATAAAAAAACCTCAACTAAGAATTGGATTTGAAATGAAAAATTCAAAACTCTAAAAATTCGAAAGACTAGAGATGTTTGTTTCTAACAGCTAGTATTTTTAGTAAGTTTCACATGTAAATGTTTGTAGCTCTTAAAATATCCAAAAATAAATTAAATACACATGTAAATGCGTGCAGCTCTTAAAATCTTCAAAAATAAATTAAATATTATAATTAACCTATTGAAATAATTTAAAATAAATTTTATCTCTAGTTAAAAAATATATAATTTATAAAAACATAAAATTATTAAAAAAAAATTAAAATACATTATTAGACCCTCAAATGGTCACGTATGGCCTCTAAAACATATCAAAAATATCCATACCCAGATAGGATGGGTTACAACTAAATTAAAATTTTTGAGACAATTGTTTTGATCTAAATGACAACTCAAACAAAGATATGGATCAAAATTTATGGCCTCCATAAGTTTGGCCTCATTTTTTACATCATTCTCCTCCAGTTGAAAAAAACATTGTTATTATGAGTTTCTCTAATTTTTCTGATACCATTTATTGTTATTAATATTATTCATCTATCATTTTTAAATTCAAGTGTTCTCTTATTTTTTAAATCATTCCAACTATACCAAATACGTATTATAACATCGTTATTCTATGTTCATAATCTTCTTATATAGAACATTTAATATGTTTAATTTCTTATGCTTTGACCTCTATTACTACCAATATATTTCATCTTATTCACCTTCATCATATTTTCTATATAAATCACATTAATACAAAACATTAAATACTATAAAGATATCAAAAGTATGTGGTAAACTTGTCTCATAAGAATTGTAATTGATTTTTTTCACAATTATGAATTATTATTACATTACCCTCTAAATTTAATGTTATGATCTTATGTTTTTCCTCCACCTCACATGGTTTCCTTGTAGTAACTACAAAAATTTCATACTATTTTTCCACTTAAGAATGACAAGTTTATATTAAGGGATGAGTCTAAATACATGTAATTTTAAATTAAGATGGCTAATGGAAGGTGGAAAAAGTGACTCTTTATATTTTAATCTAATAAAAAAATGATTTAAAAGTTAGTTCATTGATTAGGTGTGCGATTTAAAATTTTTGTTTTATACTAACTAACATTTTCTTTCTAAAGTAAATTATAGTTATGAAATAAAATGTGCCCTCACTTATTATTCATAATTATTAGAATATAATAATATAATGGTTACTTAAATTACTCTATCATTCAACGTTAATTTCTTACGTTTCATCTATACCCCTCAAAATCACCTTGAAATAGCTATGTAAATTTTATATTATTTACCACCATAAGAATGACAACTTTATCTTAAGGGATGCATCCAACCCTGTGAATATTTTGAGTTTAGTTAATGAAATTTTGTGGGTGAATATTCCACTTGCATTTATGTTACCATTAGGACATGACCACAAAAGTGGTTTAAGATTGGGAATATAGTTTTAAATGTGTGTGTTATATTGACCAACTTTAACATAGTAAAATAAGTTTTGTCCTAGAAACTAAACTTATATTTTTTTGTTATTTATTTTAAGTGGAACATAATCCTATAGGGATGATTATCTGAATCTTGCATGTAACTTTAGGCTATGGTAAGTTTCCCTAAAATGGTTATATAAATTAAATACTATGCTTGCCTTTATGAGTGAAAAGTTTCTCTTAAGGGATGAGTCTAGCTACATTCAATATTTGAGTTCAAGAACTAACAAAGGCTAAAAAATTAACATTATTAAATTTATATTCCCAACTAGGTTTTATAGAAACACCAATTTTTTAAACAATTTCATAGTTTCAAATTTATGTCTTATACTAACAAACATTTTCTCCCTAAATCAAGTTTTCAATGCAAGAGAAAATGTGAATCCATGTTTTCCACATTTTGAGTGAAATATAATCTTATATGGTGTTATTATAGGACTTTCATGTGCAAATTAATGATCTTATGGTTTAACTATATGATTTTGAATTGCATACAAATATTCACTACATATTTTTTATTATTGGTTTTCAAGATACATGTCAAGATAACATCAAAAAACCTTACCAATTTGATGCAAGTATTCCATAAATACATTTTTATTTAGAGACATAATTTATATACAATAATCATAGAAGCTAAAAATTAGTTATCTTTTCATTCGCACAACCATGATATGAAAATTTATTCATTTAATAATATTTCCCATAAGGATAATGCATAAAAAAAAATATATATATAATATCAACATATAATAACTTAATATGTAAATATAAATTATAACATTGTGTGATTCACATAAATATGTATATAATGTTTATGTAACCAAAATATTCCATAATGAAAAAAAATGGGTCACATCATCATACAATATAGACCATATAGGCATAACAATTAAGCCAAATAGGAATAAAATGTGGGATATATTGGCATACAAAACTAGCCATGTCAAAGAAAAGCAATATGACAATAACTGCCCATAACATTACAACTAGCTCTCTTGTTATTTAGTGTCTCCAAATAAATTACACCTCATCTCCATAGATGTAGAACCTAGGGTGTTAGATGTATTCTTATGAGGATAGAGTTTCCTTTTATGTCCTGAAGGATCAAATTTCAATCAAAAAACCTTAGAAAATGGTAACTATTGAAAAAACTAAAAATTAGAAAATCAAGGATTGAAATGATGTATATAAAATGATAGAGTTGTTAGGAACAACACTTTGCAATAGCATGATTATGGATTCACTTCATGCCACCTAAAGGGATATATATGATGATGTGACCTTGAATATATTATATCAATGACAAAAAATCCTTTGGCAAATACATATAAGATTAGAGATGAGTATACAGTCATAAGTATGATGTATTTTATCTTTACTAAAATTGAAAAAAAAAATTACTATGTGTTCTCACCATTCTCTTTTTCTAAATCAAGTGGTGTTGGGGGAATATTACAACTTGAGAGACAACTATAACATCAGTCACATGTTATTGTAATTCAACTAAGGTATCCATAACATCTCTCATCCTCTATAATAGAAACAAATGAAAGAGGTCAATTATGACTCAATTCAATGTAAACATATTTTAAGATAAATTTATATTATTCCTTCTACATAAATAGAAATCAAGAATATTATGGATCTATAATGTTAGTTTTATAATAATTATTATATTTTTATAGTTTATATTGGGTAATAATAGTGGTTATTATCATCTATAGAAACAAAAAGAACACAAAATGTAAATTTATGTGTAGCAGTTATATGATGCTAGCTAGTTATGCCACTGTGGGAAGCACAAAATGTATGATGGACACTACTAGATATGCCACCACATGTAGCCCATAAATTCATCAGGGTATGTATCACATGGTAAATAATTAACTATGTTAGACTAATACCTACTTCAAAGGTGTCTATTTGTGTTCTATGATGCATTTTTCTAGGGGTAGAAATATGTGTTATCAAATTTTTATTTCTTTAGGGAAAGTTTTCACAATTTCAATCCCACTTGGCACTAAGTCCATTAATTGATGACCCACCTCCCCTACCTTAATATTTCTTATTTAAAAATATTTTTGCATTTATTGGAGAAGAAAACATAGAAAATATTTCACAAAAATATAATATGCCCTCATTTTCATTTCATGGAGGCACATTAGGCATCATCCATCACTTATCCTAAAACTTTGTTTTAATCTTTACATGAAAAAATCAATCAATGCTATTGTGTTCTTTACTTGTAGATTGTGGTTTGTTGGTACCAGAATTATTATATAAAGCACATAATTATTTATTTTTTAATATTCTTATGTTTAATATCCTCATATGGAAAAATATCATAGTAATACTATATCAATACCTTTGTTTATTTTGTCTTTTCCTCAAATTAGAAGTGGCATTTCCTCCATTATAAATGGTATCTAAAATATCTTAACTTTAATACCATGCATTATTTTTCAGAGACTCACAAAAAATACAATGATTATTTACAATAGTTTCTACTTTTGATTATATATTTTATATATATTTATACTTCTTCTACAAAATTAAATTATTATAACCATTTGTCATGGTTCTGTTGAAGTTTTACTTTAGGAAATTAATCCATTAAATCATGAATATAAAATTATAAAAATAAATTTTTTATATAAGTGGTTTAGTACTTTCATTAGAGAGCCTTAATTTTAATTTAATTTCCTTAATGTCTTGTGACTGTTATAAAAATGCATGAAAATGAATAGCATTACAAACTTTAAGAATGCCTTACAGAATAAAATAATTGACATGGAATTTTAATACAAGCATGGATGCTTGATAGAGAATAATTTTTGAGATAGAACACAACTAGGTCTTTTAATTTCCTCTCTTGAATGGCTTCTAATATTTTTGAGATAGAACACAACTAGGTCCTTTAATTTCCTCTCTGGAATGGCTTCATGCCAAAAATTACCAAACTATAGTGGAAACATCCCTCCCCTTAAACATGTTAAAACTTAATACATATAATAGGGTATTGAGTTAAATTGTTAAATAATTATTCCTTGACACTCTTATTGATGCATCTATTATGGACTTGTCAGTTGTGTCAACACAAATATAATTTTTAGTGCCTATTACTACTCAAAACATGTTTTCATCCCCTTTGGTGACTACTCAACTTTTTAATCTAAATCCAACTGTGCCCATAGTTCAATCATTCCTTCAAGTTATAAAAACCTTAGAAGACATAATTAAAAACATTAAATAAAAATCTTTGAAATCCCCTCATTCTATAGACTCAAAAGATGTGTTTCTTAACCCTCTTTCACTCTATGTATATTTGTACCCTTTGCTAACTAGATTTGTTGCACTTAAGTTCAGATTTGATGATGGCAAGGGTGATCATGAATAACATCTTGGAACATTTTATGTGACATGCCTTGACTATGCTTCCAAAGATAAACTTTTGAAAATATTATTTGTAATAAGTCTCAAGAACTATGCTTTGAGGTGGTTTTATGATTTACCTCTCCAATATTTAAAATCATTCAAAACTATTGCCAGCATATTCTTAGCACACTATACCATTGAAATTTATGAAAATATTTCCTATTCTCAAATTGCTAAAATCAAAAAATAAACCAATTAACTTATCAATGAATGTGTCTTGAGATATAAGATAATGCTAGCCAAAATAAACAATCTTATGGTAGACAAAGAGATTCTAGACATTCAAGAATTTTTTTTTTGCTCTTTTACATCAGTCTATTATTTTCAATAATTTCAAATCTTTCAATGACTTATACCATGTTATATGAGATTGTGAAATGAAGCTTATCTTATTGAATAATCTTAAATATGTAGTAAACACATTAGTTTCATCTATATCTATTGCTAAATTCATAACTAAAATAAGTTATAAGGTACTCATAAACCTAAAAAGGAGAAAACTATAATGATTAACATAGTTTCATAACAACCTAATTGGCTTTTCCTATTCAATGAACCAAATAGACAATTAACATGTTTATTTGAGTCCCTAGGCTCATTACTCCCATGGTTACTAGAGTGTAATCTTATATCTGTACCTCATCCTATCCATCTTGATATGAGTCAACCTCTAAAAAAATGATATGATGAAAATACTTATTGTGATTATCATTAAGGACTAGGACATTATATAGGTAGATTCCTTAACTTGAAGTGCAAGATTCAAGATCTTATCAATGACCAAAAAATTATATTTGAGGATCCACCAAAGGAATTAGGTTCACAACTTGGTGATCACCATAAATAAGAAATATTTAACAATCCTTTGGAAGACCCTCCTAATAATAAATTAAAAGTTCAAAATTCATATAATACACATCGTCCTCCATCACATTATGGGAATCCATTATATGGGATTATTGTTAATTACACGTGACATAAACATCCTATACCTGTAGATACCATCTATTACTTTCAATGATAGTGAAATTAAGGATGATGAATATACTATTCATTCTTTATTCCTTTAAGCATACCTTGATAAACATGCCATACATATTTTTATGAATGATAATGGTGCAACTAGAAATGTTTACACCATGACATTACTTATACACTTGGGTTATACTCATAATGACTTAGATCCTTATACCAGATCAACTAGAGCATTCAATGGGACCTCCCATAAGGTTCTTAGTGATATTGACCTACCATACCAAGCTGGTCCTACACATGTGGTTACTAAATTATCACATGGTAAATTTTAGTGGTGAATATTCATTGATTAATGAATATTTGGTTTTTGTGAAAATGTATTTAAAACTTTTAGGGGAGTAGTACATAGGATCCATTCACATATAATTTTGAGATGTAAATTTTTCTATAGGTCGACTTTCCAATTATTTAAAATAATTATAGGGGAAACCAAGTAATTCATCTTAGATATAGATTACGTATGTTCACAATGGTTACCAATGAATTATCATTCTTTATGTCATTACAAAATTGAATTTTAAGGCCACCCAATGACATCCTTGTGTTTGGTTAACAACATCCATTTAACCACTTGACTATCTATCTCCCTATTGTCGCTACATGATTGCATCTTGTGTTGCCCCACTATTACTATCCCACTACATATTGTGTTGCTTGATTGCATACCATATTACCTAACTACATTCTATACCACCCCACTACTACCACTTGACTGCATAATATGTCTTTAGACTATTGTCATCGATTACATCTTATCATCACTTGAATGTTATTACCTAGTAGTTCCTTTACAAAAAAATTTGCTCGAATACATCTTGTGTCTCCTCATTTTTAGTACCTAACTATACACTGTGTCCCTAGATTGATGCTCTTTGAATGCATCTTACCATCACCTGACTATTGTCTCTCGATAGTGCCTTCTCAATCGCTATCACCTGAATACATCTTGAGCCCTTCTACATCCTCTTTTCATTAAACTGGTGTTAGGTGGTAAGGGTAAAACACCAAAACAAATATTAATAAAATCATACATATTATCTTGTTTTGAAAACCCAGGAAAGATGATGAAAATACTGACCTGCACTAAAAATACATGAATTTTTTAAACCCTTTTTTAAAAAAATTGGTAATTTTCTTTTTAATTGTAGAATAATTTTAAAACCCTTTTAATGGAGAAATACCCCTTGATAATAATATTATTTCATTAAAAATAATTAATCGCAATAACATCTTGTCACCTAAAGATTTTATTAATGACATGCCACCCTTAGAAGACACTCCTTTGGACAATTTTGAATAGATTTGCAGTTCTCATCAGACACCAAATTTAGTTGAAAATTCTACCCAAAAATCTTGATGGAGGAATTTAAGTACATGGACAATCGGAAGGTCTTTTCAAGTTGATTGGGTAATAAAATATCTCTTTATAGAAATTATAGAACTAAAAAATTGTAATAAGACTCCAACAAAATGTTAATGTAAAATATATAGTTAGAATCTTGGAAGAACATAAAATTTAACTTAAATAGGATATAATTGAGAAACATTATAAGAAATATATATATATATATATATATATATATATATATATATATATATATATATATATATATATATATATATATATATATATATATATATAAATATGAAGAACCCAGATGGATAGATAACAAGAACACACAGATGAAAAAATGGAAAATAATGCATTTATTTATGATATGCACGTGAATATGAAAATGATCAAAAATGACAAAAAATATCTTGCTTCAAAAGGGTGAACAATCAAATCTTAATTTTAAAATGTTATGTAGTCCAATCTAAAGGAAAAATATGTACAATTCTCTATGGTTTACCACATTTTAAAAAACAAAAAACCCATTTCTATTTTTTTAGATTATAATATTTTATTTCAATATATTGGGTTTCATGATATTAGACAATCACACTGGTTGAATATCAGTGCTTGGGAATTGTAAAATATCTAGAAATGGCTAAAAAGGAAGATTTAAAAGAAAAAATTAAGAGATCATTGTTTATCTCATTGTCCATTGATGAAGTAACTCTAGTTGACACCACATCATGGGTTTGCATGCATTTTTATATTTTTGAAAACTATAAACATTATCATCTATTATCTATTTATAAGATGATATAAAATTGTAATGGAAAAATCTTTCACAAATTGGTTGTATCTAATTTGAGAGATAAAGATGGGATGGATGATTATGCCATAGCTAGGAAATTGGTGTGTGTTGGCATTGATGGTACATCAGTAATGCAAGAACATAGAAGTGGTATTTTTATTTGAATTAAATCAATAGTTACCCCATTTTTTATTTTAATTCATTGCGTTGATCATAGGGTGAATCTTGTGTACCAAATTGTTATCACATTTGGTGATATCACAAAACTAAAAGAACTCATTCATGACATGCTTTCTTATATGTCAAGTAGCTCAAGAAGGTTTTTGAAATTCTAAAAAAATTCAATTGGGGTCATTGATGGTAAAAAACTACTGAAAGACATTGATACAAGATGGATTTCCTTGTAACAACCCACATGCATAATTTATGAGGAATATCCATTTTTAATATGTTTTATGTATAAATACCACAAGGAAGTTGATAAGGCAAAAGATTTTTTGTACCATTTAATATATTTGAAAACATTTCTGACATTATGCAATACTCTAACAATGTTGAAGGAAATAAACTCTTTAATGAAACATGCCCAGGAAAGGTCTATATATATTATTAACTTCATACATTCAAGAAAACGTGTATGTCAATCTTTAGATATATTATACACATTGAATGAAAACTTTCATGAACTTATTTTTAAAACTTGACAAATTTTGATACATTTTGAGAATCCAGAGGGTTATTTGAAATTCAATATCAATGATCATCTTTATGTCATGCTAAATGGAAATGAGATCCCAAGACACACATTCTACAAAAGACTTAAAGTTGTGGTAGTTGAACCTGAAGATGTACCTATAACACATTTTTTATATGATAATATTACATTAAAATGTGAATTAAATTAATTTGAGTCTCTCAAAACATATCTACTAAAATAAAAGAACATTTTTAAAGTGATGATTTGTTAGAGAGCATGGGAGTTATGAATCTCATTTTTTAAAATAGTGTTAATAGCTAACAACAAATTAGCAATTTATCTCACACATACAAGGGTTCAATTTTTAATCATTTCCATAAATCTAGAGACTTGAATTATCTTTCATGACGTCAAAACATAGAAATAGGTTGGATAAAAATCTAGAGACTTGCTTGAGACTGTATGTTTCACATTATTCTATGGACAAGTTTCCTTATGTAAGATCACTCACAAAATGGATTTCTATAGACAAAAGAAGAGGCATCAGTAATATAGTGACCAATGCATTATTTTGTGAACAAGTTTCCTTATAAAAGAGTACTCTTGTCATGGAGTTCTCTAGATAAAAGAAGTGGCATTAATCATATAGTGACCAATATAGAGGAAGTGAATACTGAGACTGAATACTGCATTGACATGGTAGATGCAAATCACACTTATGATGAGAAAGCTTCTCAAGGATTATTTTAGCTACCAGAGATTTAGTTTGATATGTTTAGCAATTAATATTTTATAAAATGTTTCATATTTTTTTCTCTTGTACAATATTTGCTAGATTGAGTTTAGTAAAATTTATGATACCCTTATGATTAACATAATATATGTTTTTCTTGCTAGTTAAGATTTTTTAATCTATTTCATGCATGCAAACTACTTGTAAATTTTTTTAACTCTTTTTATGGATTAATTGAGAGTAAATTAGAACTAATGTCTTTACTTTCACCAAAATTATGAAACAACTTTGAGATAGTAAAAAATGTAGCAATACTTCTCTAAATAAGACTAAAATTTAACACTTCATTTTTTATCTTATTACAATTATATATACATAATACACTTGTTATGAGCTTCTTATTTTTAAAAATAACCCTAACAACTTCTTCAAACATAGAAATGGTTGGCAACAATTATTTCTACTGTCCATCTACAATATGCAACTTGGTCAAACCTCTTGTTACCTAGTTGCATGATGCATTCTGGTGAAAACAAGTACCACCTGACAACATGATATAACATGATAGCAGTAAGTGTTGCCTAGCATGATGCAGCTAGGCAATAACAAAACTATAAGAACTACTTGATTACATTGAAGCAAATAGACATCATCTATACCAATCCATTATATATGCGACCATATAAATTAATAGTCTCCCTATGTACCACAATACATTTAAACATAATCACTAGATTATTAATTAAATACTACGATACATTTAAAATCTTGACCATAATACATAAAAACATAATAGTGTTTAATAGCTCTCATTGTCATTTTGAACATTGCCTACAATATATTTAAGACTAGAGAATATTTTAAAAAGATTATTTAAACAATATATTTAACCAAGATTATTTCAAGCAAACATTCAACCTTAAAATATACACTACAGTCTACTTTATTTACATCAAAAAATCAATATTCACCCAAGTATTAATTAAATAATAGACTACCTATAACTCCATAGAATATTTAAGGTTAACCTTGACCACAACACATTTAAAATCTTAAAATTACAAACCAAGAGTATTTAAAACACAAAGTGTAACTGATATCATCGACATTTATAATGTCTTGAATTAAATAAGTGTTTTTAAATATAATAAAGTGTTTTTGAAATAATATGATTGAAATCATTATCTTTTCAAACATTATAATATTTTTGAAATAAATAAACAACTTCCTTATATAGACTCTCCACCCATTTGCTTCATACCATTGCCCTCCATTAAAACCCCACTCTTTTTACCAACCTATGTGCCCTCCTTGATAACTCCTTTAAGAATATTCTCTGTAGTAGAATTGATGTTTTAAATATTTTCTCTCTCATCATTTGTTGTATCTCTTGATCAATTCAAACCTAGGTCTATGTCTATTTTGTCCTTCAATAAAATATCTATATCCATATCATGCTCTTTAATAATTTTATTCAAAGTGTTGTTTTTTTTAATTTAAGAAACCAATATTTTTCTTGGATACAATAGCGGAGATTATACTTTTGTGTGTGTTTTTCAAATGGACATTAAGAAGATGTTCTTCTTTCCTCAATTTTTTGTATTTTTCTTGCAATTGAAAAATAAAATATAAGACTCAAGTACTTAAAAATTATAATAACAAGAATACATTCTAGAAATGATTTAAAAACTTAACAAATCTTTTTGTTTCTATACTTTGGTAATGACAACAAGGTTTATATATCTATCCCATTTATTGAAATAGGCTTGTAATTCTACGCTTAAATTTTCCAACATGTTTATCATAATGCCTAATTCCTTTTCATTATAAACATTATTTATATAAATTAACCTAGATTGAGCTTGATTGAATAAGACATCAGTCTTTGAGGGTTAATTTTTAATAAGCGTAAACAAATTAAGTCTATGGGAATGATTTTTAAAATGGGCATTGGTTTCCTTGATCAATATTTTTTCCCTTATCTCCCATTCTTTTAAATCATTGAACACATCAATAACACCCTCCTTTAAATTAGAAATTAGATTTTTTGAAGTTAAAATATCTAATAGAAAATAAGTGATAGAATCATTAGATAAGTTCAAATTATTAGTGGCAAATGGAGTAGAGGGTGAAGAGGTAGAAGGAATTTCTATTTTAGGCACATTAGAAACTTTAATAAAATCATGTATATTGAATTCACCACCAACCACGTACCTCTTTCGATCCGAAGATACTCTTCATCAAGATAAATATGCTATGAACATGTAAGTTCATGTGCACTATAAACACCACCAATAGAGAAATTTGGGAATAAAAACACAAAAAATTATAGGGTTCCTCTACTTTGTGTAGTGAGGGTTATATTTTTCCCTCTTCTTTCAGTTTGTATAGGTTGTGTGGGTGGTGGCATATTTCTCCTCACAGATGTAGGATGACATGCAAATTAAAAAATTATTTAAAAATTAAAAATTTGAAAACATAATACAAATTCAAAATTAAATAGTTATTACGTGTAGTTAGAGAGATTGCCTCTTCCACTCTACTTGTCATAATGGGAGTCACACTAGTGATTTAAATTACAAATAAATAAATTATGTAGTTAATAAATTATCCAATAGAAGAAAATTCAATTCAAAAATAAAACTCTTAATGTATAAAGCATTGAAAGTGTTGTTGGGAAGATTACTTAATGACAATAGCTCAAGAGTCCACTGCAAAAGTTAAACAAATTAATAAAATAATATAGAGAGTAATCTTTCATTGAATAATAAAAGAAATAAATTATCATGGAAATTTGGGAGGAGAACCTGCAAGTGGAGATGGCATTGAAGAAGGCCTTGGGCATTTATAAATTTAAAATGAATTAAACAAAGACTCTTTGGACTCGATATTGCCATAGCTCTCAAGACCGTGATGACCTTTTAATGTTTCCTATCTTCTTATGTTGTATACATGAATTATTATCTATAAAAAGACAAGAAATGTCACAATTTAAATTAATAAATAAATATAAAGAAATAATGTTAATTAATTTTAAGGGTAAACTTACCTCCTATTGCTCGATAGATAAAGAATTAGTGGTATTTTTAGTATGTAGGGAAGTTGGAATCATAATTTTTTGTATATCATATAAGGCCTCATAATATAAGGCTAGAATAAATTTATAGGTTGAAATGGTGGAGCTCTCATTCAAAAAAACATAATTTGACTCAAACCTAATACTAGAAAATATATACATACACTAGTCATACTTTAACCCCAATAGAGAGTGAATAATATAGTAAACAACCCAGTAGGGAATGGCCCCTAGGATTCCCTATAAAATAATTTTGGCTTGGAATAAATTCATAATGGATTTCAAAATTAAATGAGATATTTTATCCACTTTGATTCCACTTCTAATCTAAATAATTCTGAGGAAAGTAGAAAATATGTAATTAGGACATCATACTAAGCAATAAGAATAATGATTCACTAAATATTAAAAAAAAATATATATCAATAATAAATTTGGCGCTTACCAGTTGGGTTGATGGATATGTTGTAAACATACTCCAAGTAATTTTTAACCTCATCAGATAACAGGGCTAATTTATTGTAAACAGGATTTGCACTGCAATGTCAAAGACTTATTAAATTATGGATATCCAAAGGAGATGTGCCAAAGGATATCAACTTTACGTTTATATGAACATGGAATCAGTTCATGCTATAGTCATAGTAAGCCATCAGAGATTATAGTAGGTTAATAGTGGTGTCATATCGAGGCATGTCCATGAAGCCTTGGAAATTGCATTTATTGATCAAATTGACATACATCTCAAGATGCTTTTATAACCTATGAAATTTTGAACAAAATAAATTCTTTAAAATGTACTTGTGGAAGAAATATGCATCTATAAATTATATAGTTATTAAAGCAATTTGGATGAAAATTTGTTGTTGGTATAAATTTGAAGAAGAGAGAGTGGGATGATAAAAAACTGTGACTAAAGTGTTAAAATGAGGGCCAAAGGGGGTATTTATATGGTCCTAGGATAATTAAAATATATATTTCAGATAATTGGTGGTAAATGGTCATGTATTATTATCACCCAGTTGCATCATTCAACATGGTGGCATCCACTGTTAGTTAAATGCATCATGTAATTAGGCAATAATTGATGTCACTTGATGACACCATGTAATTAAGGGACAATAAATGTTCTATAGTTATACAGTATAACTGGGCATAAATAGACACCACCCAATAGCATGTTGGTGTCAAGTGGTAGTAGATGTCAAATGCTCAAATAGTGAAATAGGGAAGAAATAGGTATTGCTTGACAACATATTGATGTTCCAAGAAAATAGATTTTACCTAGTTGTATAGTGTGATTAAGTGGCGATAGGCACCACCAAATAACATGTTGATACTAGGTGGTAGTAAATGTCCCTTTGTTGCATGTCATGGTTAAAAAAATTATATGATGGCACATGCCACTTGATAACATTCTTTAATTGGGTGGCATTTTAGTCACATAACTATAGTATGGTGGGAAATTCTAAAGAAACTTAAATAATGAAAAAAAAAATAGTAGATTTGCCAAATATATTAATCAGATTTGCCTAAATAAACCTAAGGTGGTTTTCAACATGGGATCTTAAAATGAACCCTTCTTTATCAGTTATCCCTTACACAACTATATTTGATATGTTAATATGAAGATCTTGGACACACACTCCTCAATTAATACCTTCTACAATAGATGGATGTGTAAATACATTCATACCAAAATAGAACACCTTATGATATGAAATCATTGGTTTATATTTTATGGTCATTCCAAAAAGCATATTAGTTTTTTAAATGGATCACAAAAGCATTCACTAGTTTTATCAATATTTATTTAATTTGACACACATCTAATATGATTAGAGATTTATTTGATTCAAAGAGAAAATAATGTATTTCTAAAGCAATTTAAAGTTCCAAGATGGAGTTTGGAGTTAGTATGTTTCATCACAAAATTAGGAATAAATAAAAAATTGAGACACTATGGCACTAATTTTTTAGTTTGAATTAAGGAAAGAAGGATATCCATGTAGCCTCAACTCCTATAAGTTCTGTAAAAATTTATATCTCATAAAAATCTAAAAATTCATGTTCTATTATGTAGACCAAGTACAATAGATGTTTTTTTTCTATAAACACTTAATGCAAAATCTTCACCTTGAGCTTCAGAAAAAGTTATAAATATTTATGGTAACTAAGGCACCCAACAAATTTTTATAAATTTTGACATCATCAAAACTTCGAAAAGATTACACCATCGTGAAGACCAAGTAGAAGAGATATTTTTTTACTATAATTATTTTTCAAAACTTTTAAGCCCCAAGACCTATTCTGAATATACATAATTTTTAAGTACCTTAGGAACTTCCTTCTATTCTTCATATCCCAAAACCTCTTCAAGTCCAAGTTAGGTCTAGGTTCTTCCAAGCTGAAAAAGTTGTAGATAGGTCTAGGTTTATCCAAGTTGAAAACATTTTAAATACACCTAAGTACATATTATGATTGAAATTCAATAGAGTATAAGATATAAGTGTGGGCTTTATAATAAATATTAAAGTGATCCCTTGGAGTGTAAAAATATTAAAATTATTTGAGGCAAATAAATACATTCTATTTTTTAGATATACCTTTTATGTTTGGAATCTGTTTTAGCTTGCATTAGAAGCATTATAAATATATTTTAATGAGTAATACAATTTCATGAAGTATTTGATCTTTGAATAAATTTTTATATGGATTCAATATTAAGCTACCTTTAAAAGTCCCATTTAAATAACTTGGTTTCAAATATACGCGGTAAGCCCAAGTTAAATACCTAATTATTTTATAAAAGTGAATTTAATTATTTAATTATGATTTTATAAAAATAAAGTCATTCCTCATGTGCAAAGGCCATAAATCAATTTAACATTATCATATTTTAAAGAGTTGTATGGAAAAAATAAAAATAAAAAAAGAGTAAAATCAAGTTATGGTTAGATTGGTCTTATGTGGGGATAAGTCAAAAGGTCTATTGTAACTATTGTGTGAAGGAAAAGAAGTATAACTAGTCTGAAATGTCTTGTAAGAAGGGCTTAACATTTTATATTCTTCCAACTCAAAGAGAGGGATACTACAACTTTATGTATATCTCATTATTTACTAAAAATTTGTGAATAGGATGGATTATAATTTATGAGTAAACTATACTAATTTACATGCATTTGAAATTATCCACTAATGAACTATTATTTTTGGTTCATGAATGATGATATATCTTAGATTCTAATATTTTTTTGATTATGTGTAAACCCTTGACATTTGATTTTTTTTGTTATAATCCCTTGATGATAGAATTTGTTTTATATACACATAATCATGTTTGAGTAAGTATTGTGAGTTTTTAGCTAATATCTACTCTCATCGCATATTTTTTCTATATGCTTATTTACATGTTCAAAATAATATTCTATACCATTAGTATTTAATTATAAAAGAAACCTTTTTTAAAATAAGGAATATAAGACTTTGTGTTCATTTTGTTTCAAAAATACAAAGGTGTAGCATTGTACATTGTGTCTTAGAACTCTTATGATGATGTTATGTGTTATCTTATATGAATTATACATTTCTCACCTTTTTAGGAATACAAAGTTTAGTTACTGAACTATCAGAATCATTCCATTTAAAATCAAGTTATCTAGATAATTTTATGTGTTTACTTCACTATGGGTTTCACATTATGTCCTCTTTTCTCCCCATTCCTTTTTTGTTTCTATTTTCATCCTTTCTCTCATTTATGATTCATTTCAATACTTTTTATTTTAAATAATTGGAAAAAATACATCGTATGAGAGAGTTGCCTATATTAAATGCAAATTAAAATCACTAGTGAATCAATGAGTTTTCTAATGTTGAAATATTTATGTCACTTATATATGGGTAAGTCAGTGAAATGATTCAAGGGATCGTAAAGACATAATATTTCAAATAATTTTTAGTGAATCTAGTAGGGATCAAAGTTCCTTGTGGACTTAATTTTTATATATTTTAAGGAACCCCTAATGCAATGGAGGTTGGAGATAATATTAAGATGATGTATGTGTTTCCTTGATCTTTATGATTGAATAAATTGAATTTATTTAGGACAACTATTTTGTACTTCCAAACAAATGGAAAAACTATATTAGACCTTTTGCTTTGGCCCAATATAATAATGTGCCTTCAAGTTAAAGAAATCAAATTTCAAAAATATATAAATAAGAATCTCAAAATGAAGGTTATCTCACTTGGTATTTCATTGTGGCATGTTGTGTACTGGAAGTAGCTAAGAATGATTAATTTTTTAGAATTTTTATTGAAACACACATTTGATAGACTATTAATTTGTTTCAAAAAATAGAAATAGATTAGATAAAAATCTAGAGAATTTCTTGACATTGTATGATTCACATTATTATGTGAAAAATATTCCTTAAGAAAGATCACTAGCAACATGGAATTCTCTAGTTAAAAGAAGAGGCATCAGTAATATATTGACCAATATAGTAGTTGTGAATACTAAGATTTAATATGGCATTGACATGGTGGATGCAAATCACACTTATGATGAGCAAGTTTATCGAGGATTTTTTGAGCTACCCAAGTTTTAGTTTCACATGTGTAGAAATTACTATTTTACAAAATATTTCATATTTTTTATTTTGTAAAATATTTGAAAGATTGATTTCAGCAAAACTATTTATAACCTTATGATTAACTTAATAGATGTTTTTCTTTCTAATTTAAGTTGTTTAATCTATTTAATGCATGTAAACTACTTATAATCTATTTAAGCTCTTTCTATGGATTAATTGAGAGTCAATTAGAACTAATGTCTTTAATTTCAAAAAAATTATGAAGCAAATTTGGGATAGTATAAAAATTAGAAATACTTATTTAATAAATAATGAAATTTAGCACTGCATTATTTGTCCTATTACAATTCTATATACACAGTCTACTTTTTATGAGCTTATTAGTTTGAAAAATAACCCTACAGACTTCTTCAGATAGGGAAATGGGTGGTAATTATTGTTGTTACCACCCAACTACAACATGAAATTGGGTGAATCCTCTTTCCACCAAGCTACACGATGCATCTAAGTGACAGTAAGTGTTGCTTAGCAACATGCTACAACCTAATGGCCATAAGTACCACCTAGTAGTATGATACAACCAAGCAGTAACAAAACTATAAGAACTGTTTAGTTGCATTGAAGAAAATAGATAGAAGTAGGACTAATCCATTTTATATTTGACCATATAACTTAATAATCAACATATGCACCATATTACATCTTTACACATAATCAATAATCACCAAAGTATTAATTAAATACTACAATACATTTAAAATCTTTACCATAATAGATTTAAACATAATAGTGTTTAATAGTTATCATTGTCATTTTGAGCATTTCCTATAGAATATTTAAGACTATATAATATTTAAACAATACATTTAACCAAGATTATTTCAAATAACCATTAAACCTTGAAATATACACTATAGACTGCTTCATTTAGTTCATAAAATCAAGATATTCCTAAGTATTAATTAAATAATACACTACTATAAATCCATATAATATTTAAGGCTAATTTTGGCCACAACACATTTAAAATCTTAGAATTACAAACCAAGATTTTTTCAAACATAAAGTGTAACTGATATCATTGACATGTATAATGTCTTGAATTAAACAAGTGTTTTCAAACATAATAATGTTTTTTTGAAATAAATATGATTAAATTCATTGTCTTTTTGAACATTATAATATTTTTGAAACAAATAAACATCTTCCTTAAATAGGCTCTTTGCCCATTTACTGCATGCCATTATCCTCCACTAAAACCCCACTCTCTTGAATGGCCTATTTGCTCTTCTTGATAACTCCTTTAAGAAGATCCTCTAGAATAGAATTGATATTTACAAGATTTTCTCTCTCCTCATTTGTTGTATCTCCTACTCAATTTAGACTTAGATCTACATCTATTTTCTCCTTGAATAAAATATCTAGGTCCATATCGAGCTCTTTAATAATTTTCTTCAATGTTTTATTCTATTTATTTAATAGAACAATATTTTCCTTGAATGTGATAGTTATGTTTATAATTTTGTGGGTGTTTTTCAAGTGGACATTAATAAGCTATATTTTTTTTTCAAATTCTCATATCTTTCCTACAATGGAAAAAATATATAAGACTCAAGTACATAAAAATTCTAATAACAAGATTACATGCTAGAAATGATTTTTTTAAAAATTACCAAAACTTTTCCCTTCTCTACTTGGACAATGACAACGAGGTTTATATATCTATCAGATTTATTAAAATAGGACTATGCTTCTAAATTTAAATTTTCCAACATGTTTATCATAATTCCTAAAACATTGTCATTATAAACATTATTAACAAAAAGTAACCCAGATTGAGCTTGATTGAATAAAACATCAAAGTTTGAGGGTTCATTGTGAACCAGCATAAACAAATTATGTTTTTGGGAGTGATTATGAAAATGGGAATTGGTTTCCTTGATTAACAATTTTTCCCTTATCTCTTTTTTTTTTAAATCATTCAACTCATTAATAACACCCTCCTTTAAATTATAAATTAGATTTTCTCAAACTAAATTATCTAATGGAAAATAAGTGATAGAATAACCAAAAAAGTTAAAATTATTGGTGGTAAGTGGAGTAGAGGTGGAAGAGTTATAAGCCACTTCTATTACAAGTACATTATAATGTTAAATAAAATCATGTGGATTATTGGTGGTAATTGGAGTAGATGGGAAGAGGTATAAGGAACTTCTATTGCAAGCACATTAGAACCTTGAAGAAAATCATGTGGATTAAATTCACCACCAATCAAGGTCCCACTTTTTATCCCAAGATAGTCTTCATCAAAATAAATATGCTACAAACATTTAAGTCCATGTGCACTAGAAACACCACCAATAGAGAAATTTAGGAACCCAAACACAAAAAATTGTAAGGTTCTTATGCTCTGTAAAGAGAGGGTGATATTTTTCACTCTTTTCTAATTCTAGATGGGTGGTATTGGTGGTCAAATACTTCTCCTCACATATGTAGGATGACCTACAAAATAAAACATTATTTAAAAATTGTAAATTTGAAAATATAATACAAAATCAAAATTAAATAGTTATTACATGTAGTCAGGGAGATTGCCTCTTTCACTCTATTTGTCCTAGTGGGAGTGACAATGGTGGTTTAAAATTCAAAATAATAAATTATTCAATTAATAAATTATAAAATAGAAGAAAATTAAATTCCAAAAAATAAAAGTTTTAAGGTATAAAACATTGAAAGTGTTGTTAGGAATATTACTCAACGACAACAACTCGATAGTCCACTGTGAAAAGTAAAAAAATTAATAAAATAATATTTTATATTGAAGAAGGCCTTGGGAATTTATAAATTTGAAATGAATTAAACAAAGAATATATGGATTTGGTATCACCAAAGGCCTCAAGACCATGCTGACCTTTTAATGTTGCCTATCCTCTTATGTTGTATGCATGAATTTTTATCTATAGAAAACCAAATAATGTTAAAATTTAAATTTATAAATAAATATAAAGCAATAGAGCTAATTTTTTTCAATGCTAAACTTACCTCTTATTCCTCGATTGTCAAAGAATTAGTGGTCTTTTTTGTATGTAGGAAAGTTAGAATCATAATCTTTTGTATATCATATAAGGCCTCAGAATACATAAACAATAAAGTTGGAAGATGAAATGGTGGAAATCTCATTCATAAACTCATAATTTAACTCAAACCTAATCCTACTCGATATATGCATGCACCACTCACACTTTAACACTGATAGAGAATAAAGAATATAATAAGCAACCCAATTGAGAATGTCCACTAGTCTTTCATATAAAGTAATTATACCTTGGAAAAAATTTGCAATGGCTTTTAGAAATGAATGGGATATTTCATCCACTTAGATTCCCCTTCTGAGTTGAATATCTAAAATGAAAGTAGAAAACATGCAATTAGCATATTGGACTAAGTAAAAAAAGTAATTAGTTACTAATTATTAAAAAATTAATATGAATAATAAATTTATCACTAACTAGTTGGGTCAATGGACAAGTTGTAGAAATATTCTAAATAATTCTTGCCTTCATTGGATAATAGGCTTAAATTGTTGTTAACAAGGTTTGCATTACAATGTGAAGAGTAGGGTAAATTATGAATACTAAAAGGAGAGGTGCTAAAGGATATCAATTTTATGTTCACATGCACATGGAATTGGGGCTCCCTATAGATGTATAAAGCCATAAAAAATTAGAACAAGTGATTATTGGTGTTATATTAAGGCATGTCTATGAGGCCTTGGAATTCACCAGTATTGGTCTAATTGACATATGTCTTAGGATGCTTCACTAACATGAGGAAGTATGAACACATTAAATTATTAAAAATTTACTTGTGGATGAAACATGCATCTATGGATGTTATAGCTATTGAATCCATTTGGATGTAAATTTGTCATTGGTTAGAAGTAGAACAAGAGAGAGCAAGATGAGAAAAAAGATTTGGCTTAAGTGTTAAAATGAGGACCAAGGAGGGTATTTAAATTTTTTTAGGATAATAAAAGTAGACATTTCATGTGACTCATGGTAATAAGTCATGTATTAATGTCACCTGATTGCATCATTTATCTCGATAGCATCCACTAATAGCCAAATACACCATGTAGTTGGGTAACATTTGATGTTGCTAAATGACACCCAATGACTAGGGTATAATAAATGTCACATAATTATATGGTATAATTGGGCAATAACAAATATTGTCTAATGTCATTTTAGTGTTGGGCAATAGCATGTGTCACCTAGTAGCATAGTACAATCAAGCAGTAATAAGCATTACCTAATAACATATTGGTATCATGAGATAGTATATTTCTCTAGGTTATATAGTGTGATTGGGTGGTAATAGGTACCACCTGATAATATGTTGCTATCAGGGACTAACATATGCCACTTGGTTACATATCATGGTTGGGTGACAACATGTGTTGCTTGGTAGCATTAAAAAATTATATAGTGGCACATGTATCCTCATAGCATTATTGAATTGGGTGGTACTTTGGTCCCTTGAGTATAGTGTTCAAGTAGACAATTATTTTTAATCTTAAAAGATGAAAAAAAAAAAAAAAAAAAACTTTAGAATCGACAAATTTTAAGAAGTTGTTAACTAGATTCTCTAAATGAACCTCAGGTGGTTTCTGATATGGGCTCTTAAAATGGACCATGATTTATCACTTATCTCTTTAACAAGTATATTTTATGTTATTGTAAAGAGCTTGGATACACACTCCTCAAATAATACCTTATATAATGCATGTATTTGTAAATACATTCATACCAAAATAGAACACTTTGTGATATGAAATCATTGATTTATATTTAAGGTCATTCCAAAAATCATATTAGGTTTGTAAATGGATCAAAAAGCATCCACTAATGTTATCAATATTTTTTCATCTAACACACATCTGATATGATTATGGAATTGTTTGATTCAAATCTAAAATAATGTATTTCCGAAGTAATTTCAATTTACATAATAGAGTTTGGAGTAACAATATTTCAACATTAAATTAAGAATAAATAAATAAAAATACACTATGGGGCTTATGCCTGAGTTTTAATGAAGGCTAGAAGGAGATCCATGGTACCCTCAACTCCTATAAGTTCTATCCAAATTTGTATGTCATAAAAATATAAGAATTCATGTTCCATTATGTAGACCAAGTAAAATATATGATTTTTTTCTATATAAACTTAATGCAAAAGATTCATCTTGAGCCTCAACAATAGTTCTAAATATTTATGGTATGCAAGGCACCCAATAAAGTTTTCTAAATTTTGACTTCGTCAAAACTCCAAAAAGATTACACCATCATAAAGACCATGTAGAAGAGACAATTTTTTTACTATAATTTTTTTTTTTTTTAATTTAAGCCCCAAGACATTTATCATTACCTCTATAACTTATTTCTATTTCTCATGCCCCACAACCTCTCAAAGTCCAAGTTAAGTCTACACTATGACAAGTTAAATTTTTTTTGGTTAGGTCTAGGTTTCTCCAAGTTGTAAAAGTTTTGAATATACCTAAGAACATATTGTGCTTTAAATTAAATTAAGTATTAGATATAAGTGTGGATTTTAAAATAAATATTAAAATAATCCCTCTAGGCCCAAATATCCTAAAATTATGTGAGGCAAAAAAATACATTCTTTTTTTTATTATAACTTTTACGTTCAAAATCTATTTTAGCTCGAATTAGAAGCATTAGAAATATATTTTAATGAGTAATATAATTTCATTAATTAATTGATCATTGAATATTTTTTATATGGTTTGAATTTTAATCTACCTTCAAAAGTCCCTTTTACAGAACTTGGTTTCAAATATATATAGCAGGCCCAAGTTAAATATCTAAGTATTTTATAAAAGTGAATTTAATTATTTGATTATGAATTAATAATTATTTTATAAAAACAAAGTCATCCATCATGTACAAATTACATAATCAATTTCATTTTTTTTATATTTTAAAGAGTTGTTTGGAAAAAATAAAAATAAAAAAGAGTAAAATCAAGTTATGGTTAGGTTGGTCTTAGGTGAGGTTAAGCCAAATGATACTTATGTAACTATCATGGGAAAGTAATGAAGTATCACTGGTTTAGAATGTCTTGTAAGAAGGGTTTATCTTATTATTTTCTTCTAACTCAAGGAGAGGGTTGTTGGATATTTGTATATAGCTCATTATTTTCTATAAATTGGTGAATAGAATGGATTGTGATGTGTGAGTAAAATATATTAATTTATAGGTTTTGATATTATCCTTTAATGAACTATTATTTTTTGTTCATGAATGAAGATATATGTTGGATTCTAATACTCTTTTGATTATGTGTAAACCCTTGACATTTGAAGTTTTTTTTTAAACCTTTAATAGTACACATGGTTTCATATACACAAAATCGTGTTTAAGAAAGCACCATTATTTTTCAATAAATATTTATGCTCATCACATAATTTTTTTAATATGCATATTTACATTTTCAAAATAATATTATATACCATTATTATTTTATGATAAAAGAAAGCATTTTTGAAATAAGGAATATAAGATTTTGTGTCAAAAATACAAAGGCATTCCATTATACATTATGTCTTAAAAATCATACAACGATGTTATGTGTCATCCTATTTGAATTGTATCTTTCTCAACTTTTTAAGAATACAAATTTAAATTGTTGAATGATCAAAACTATTCCATTTAATATTACGTTGTCTAGATGATTTTATGTGTTTACTTCATTATGGGTTTCACATTATGTCATCTTTTTCTCCCCATTTTTTCTTTTTTTTTTTTTTCCTATTTTGATCCTTTTTCTCATTTATGATTCATTTAAATTATTTCTAGTTTAAATAATAGGGGAAAAAACATCATATGATGAAGTTGTCCCTCTTAAACACAAATGAAAATCACTAATGAATCAATGATTTATCCAATACTAAAATATTTATGTCACTTCTAGATGGGAAATTAATTGAAATGATTCGAGTGATCATAAAGACAAAATATTTAAAACATTTTTTGGTGACTCTAATAGGGATACAAGTGCATTTTGCATTTAATTTTAAAATATTTGAAGGAACCCCTAATGTAATAGAGGTTGAAGACAATATTGAAATGATGTGTGTGTGTGTTGGATTCATCTTTGTCATTGATTAAATTGAATTTATTCAAGTCAACTATGTTCTACTCCCAAACAAATGGAAAAAATAATTTAGACCTTTTTCTTTGGCCCAACACAATGATGTGCCTTCAAGTTGAAGAAAAAAATTCAAAAAATATCTTAATAAGAATCTCAAAATCAAGGTTATCTCATTTGGGCTTTCATTGTAGCATGTTGTATGGTATGAATACATAAGAATGATGTCTTCATCAGGATTTTTGATGAAACACACACTGGGTATACTTTTTATTGGTTTTAAAAGTTTAAATATTTATTCATTATGGATTGGAACAAAATGACAAACAAGTATTTGGATAGATTCCAACTAATCATGAAATTTTTTGATCATCCATGGTTTTCTATATTAAGAAAAAAAAATATGAAGATAATATTTGTAAAATAAAGACAACAATCTAATTTGTCTCTTCATCGATGCTCTACATTTTAAGATTTGTTTCATCTTGAAAAAGAGCAAAATATGTAATGTGTAAAATGCACAATGAACAACCATTGATGGTGAATATGACATGTTCCTATATTTAAAGCTGAAGAAAGATGATGATAAGAATCATACTCTAAATATTCAAAATGATGGACATGAAATAGTGTAGGTCATGAAGAAAAGAAAATGTCAGTTGAAAGATACTAATATTTCACAAAAAAAAATTAAGATAGTAATTCTAATTGGACATAAAAGAAATTAAGTTAAAAAGAGATTAAAAAATTCCCACTCCATTTGATTGCTTCAATGTCATATTCTTGAGTGAATAATATTTGTTGAAATGTGATTTAGTTGAGCAATGGGTTATTGAAGGTGCTAACTATATTATTTGTAAAATAAAGACATCATCCAATAATAAGAATTATCAATATGAAAAAAGAAAAAAAAAATCTTACATTTTATAATCAAAGCAAATATTCTCATTGAATTTAGTTATAAGAATCAATATTTAAAAGTGTTGGAATATTGGAAATAAATAAGGATTTAAAATAAAGCAAGATAAGTGGTGTCAAATATTCATTTCAAGCCAGATAAAAATTGATAAAGCAAATTAATTTGATGAATCATACACACACACACACACACACACACACACACACACACACACACACACACACACACACACACACATATATATAAAATTCTCTCTCTCTCTCTCTCTCTCTCTCTATATATATATATATATATATATATATATATATATATATATATATATATATATATATATATATATATAAAGAGAATGAATTTATTGATGAACCTAATACAAATTTGTATTCAAACTATGTAAAAGAACATTAATGAAAAGATGAAAATCATAGGTTGCATGTAGTTAAAGGCATGTGTGCAGTGATTTTAACAATAATCATGTTGAAATTTATGAAGTGATAAGTCTAGGTACAAAATGTGATAATGAAGAAAGTCATGTGGATGTTAAAGATAAAAATAAATTGTGTATATTTCCTATTTACAATTAAGACAAGGTTAGTTTCCAATTTGTTTGTCAAGATGAAAACTCTTGTTTTACCAAATTTAAATAATTAACAATGACACAAATTCAAGTCTATGAAGAAAAATAAATGAGCATGCAATACATTGGTAAAAAGAAAGTGTTGTAGAATAATTTTTTAATGCCCTTATTCTAGTATCAAGTTATACATATTTAAAAATAACAAAACATGTCATTAAAGCGATCAAATACTGTATTTTTTATGTCAATTAAAAACACTACCTATAAAATAATATTTTGTTCTCTTACATTTTACTAGGTAATGTTGTCCCATAGTCAAACCTAGTTGTTGTGGTCAGTTTTTGAACTTAACCACCCACATACTCTCCTAATATATGATTGGAGGTAAATAAAATATAAGTAAACTATAAAATTTCTATAATATTGATACTAACTCCATAGCCTAATGTAAAATTCCTTGCAAACCCATTCAATGTTTCATTCACAGACAAATTTATATGGAAAATTGTGCATGGTAAAATTACAAGAATTAGTTTTGGTGGACCAATAACAAAAATAAAACACTTTTTGATATGAAATCATTGATTTTTACTCAAAGATCATTTTTTTTATAAAAAATCATATTTGTAAATGGATCATAAAAGCATTCACTAATGATTTAAGTACTTGTTTCATCTAGCACTCATTTGATTTGAACATCTACTTATTTTGTTCAAATCTAAAATAATATGTTTCAATATTGATTTGAAGCTATATGATGGAGTTTGTATCTATTATGTTTCCAAATCAAAATGGGAATAAAAAAAGAAAATCAATGCTCTAGAGTTAATGTGAGTCTGAAATATGTCTAAAAGGAGCTCCATGGTAGCTTTAGCTTCTATAATTTTTTCCCAAATTTTTGTCTCATAAAAATTAAAAAAAAATCATGTTTCTTTGTGTATATTAATTTCAAGAGATGAATTTTGAATATAATCATTTAATGAAAAAAAATCATATTAATCTTCTAAAATAATTTCATAAATTTTTAATATCCAAGACACTCAAAATTTTATTCTAAATATTAACTTTATCAAAATTTGAAATATTTTATATCTCTACATTTACCATATCAATGGGATTAAATACTTTTATAATAAATTTGCAAAATTCTTATGTCCCAAATCTTACTGGCATGTTTTTGAACTTTTTGAGACCTTACAAACTTCCTTTAATTTCTTGACTTTATGAAACCTCTAAAAGTTCTGGTCTATGTCTAGGTTACTCCAAGTTACAAAAGATTTAGTTGTGTATAGGTTCCTCCAAGCCTAAAAAGTTCTAAATATAACAAAATTCATTTGGTGCCAGAAAATCTGAATGTCTCAACTAGAATTGTGAATTTTCAATGAAATATTTTAAAGGTTTTCCCATGTCACAAAAATATTTTGATGGTTTAAGGTAGAAATGCATATTCTTATTTTAGTCTAAATTTTTAGATCAAGACTGTATTTTAACTTTATTATCAATGTTGGAAATATTTTTGAATGAATAATACAATGTCATAAAAGATTTGATCTTTGAAGATATTTCAAGGCTATTTTAATTCTAAGCTACATTCAAAAGTCCCTTTTACAAACCGTGGTTTCAAATATATTTTGTGAGCCAAATTTAAATATTAAATGATTTTGAAAAATTAGATATAATTAATTTATTATAAAATAATAATTATTTTTCAAATACCAATTTTTTATCATCTAAACAGGTCATCCAACGATTTAATATTAATTATTGTAAAGAGTTGCCTAGAAAAGATAAAAGTAAAAATGGTGAAAACTCAAGTTAAGGCTAAGTTAATATCAAGTGAGGTTAAGTAAATTGTAGTGGGTAAATACTTTACGAAGGAAACGAATTATAAAAGGCTTAGAATGTATTGTAAAAAGGGTTCGTAATTGTTTCCTCCCAGCTCATGAAGAGAGCTACGACAACTGTGTGCAGATGTAGTTATTTTCTAAAAATTGGTAAATTAACCTATTTTTTTCAGATTTAAACACTGTCCGTGCTTAAATTGTTTTATTAGGTAGAAGATTTATTCCTTAATCTAATTTATTTATATATATATATATATATATATAAGTTAAAGCGTTTAAATTGTTTTATTAGGTAGAAGATATATATATATATATATATATATATATATATATATATAAGTTAAAGTGTTTTGTGTGTGGGGGAAGAAAAAAAAAGGTGAAATATTAAGAAAGAATATGAGAGTGAATTATAGAGGGTACGGTGGGGAAAATTGCTTTGAAGGTTCTTTACATAGAGGAGGACTTGATGAGTTTTATGACATTTTGAAAGGAAGCTGAAAATGAGGTAACATTTTAAATAGGTAATTATTTTTGAAAATTTATAAGTGTAGAATTTTATCATTGAAATTATTAATTAATTTTTGTAAATTATTAAAGATTTGATGTTTTCATATTTCATATCAATTTAATGTCATTTTTTTTGATAATTATGTGATTTTTTTTTTTAAAATGTTTGGGATCACTCTTGTAATCTTTTATCAAAAAAAATGAATTGAAATATAATGAAAATGATCCAAAACGTAAAAAAGGAAAAATTCACACAATAACTTAAAAAATAATATTGATTTTATAAATTAAACAAAAATTAGAGTAAAGCAATTTGAAGATGCATGGACCCATTTCGTCAAACAAGAGAAAAATGATGGGAAGGTCAGTGGAATTTTGGGTAATGAATTATCAGATCTTATACTTACTGAAAAGTTAAAATTATATTTTATTATATATTTACGCATCAGTTTTATCTTAAGAGTATGAAATGTGAAGTTTGGATTTGGTTTTTATAGGATCCCTCCACTACTAGGATAATGGATTATCAGGATGCAGAAGACGAGGACCAGTGTCATGTTTGATTGCATAATGGGGTGGATTTCGTGTGGAATTGGTATGTAATTGGTCGTAAATGGTGGTGTGACTCCGTAGAAATACGGATCGAAATTAATGTTTCACATTTTGCGTAGAATTTTTTTAATGTATTAACATAAAAAAAATGCGCCGACTATATGATGTTTATTCAGCTATATCTAATTAAATTTATTATGATATGTCATTCAATGTTTTTTAAACGTCTTAATTTTAGTTCAACTTAAGTTTAGTTCAATATAATGTTCTTGTCTATCGGATTATACCATAGCTAAAATTCTCATAAATTGTATATTTTATTTTATTTTTCTTAAATAAGATCATTTTACATTTATTGAAATATTATTTATAAATATATTCCTTGGATGTTATAATTTAATTTTATTAATAGATACCTTTCGTTATAATTAATATAGATATATTTTTAAAATGTATAAATTTTATAATTTAATTATATTTTATTGATTAATAATTTTATTAAATTTTTTGAACATTTTTTTATTTATTAATAAAAATGGACATTAATTTAGTTACATCAATATATTAAATTTCAAAGAAATTTTTCATTAAAAAAAGTTATCAAATTTCATTTCTATTTAAAAGATTACAATATTTTTTTTATTGATTTTTAAAATAAAAAATATATTTTGAAGTCCCGTATGACACTGCTTCCCACAAATCTAAAAAGTTCTCCCAAATTAAAAAAAATGATTACCATTTTATTAATAATAATAATAATAATAATAATAATTATTATTATTATTATTATTATTATTATTATTATTATTATTATTATTATTATTATTAATATTATTATTATTATTATTATTATTAGTATAAAAAAAAATTAATGTTATAATTTGGTTTTATGAGTTAAAATTGCAATCCTCATCACTACCTCCTTAAATCTATCATCATAAATAATTTAACTAATTAGAAAATAAAAATAAAAATAAAATATTATTATATGACAAATTTGTTAAAATATAATCTATTTTTATATCTTAAATTTATTTTATTATATATTCACTCAAAAATTATTTTAGAAATGAAAACATTTAACCTATAATTACATATTTTTATTAAGTTAATTAGTAGAAAAATTTGTAAATTAATATTAATAATTAATTTATATTATTAATAACATTATAACTTATATAATTTAAATTTTAAAAAATTATGAGGGAAATGGCTCTATCTAAATTCATCGTTACTTAAAACAGTATTTTTCAATGTTTTATATTACAATTGTTACAAGTTAACATTGATTTTAATAAATCATGCTTTATTATAATATATAAACCTTCTACAATTGATATTAGTTAATATTATTTTAATTAATTTTGTAATTTAATATAATATTTATATATATCGTCTTCATAATATTAATTAAAAATAAAATAAAAATCAATCAAATGTAAATTATTGTTAAATAATATTTAAGTTAAAAATATGAAAGAAATTGACTTAAAATTATATATATTTAAATTAAAAAATATAATAAATAATTTCCATTAAATTATCTTTAAAATGTTAACAATGGAAAAGTTAGTCTCCATTGCAACTACCAATATGTTTAACTTTCATTATACTATGTTTTCATTGACACTATTGATAGTTTCCTTATGATTGTTAGGATGTTTTTTTAATTTTCTTAAAATGATGTCAATATCACCATCCAATACTAATTCATTATGATTATTTGGAACTTTTAAATTTTTAGTAAAATAATATTAACATTAAACTTTATACATATTAACAAATATAAATATATTTTTGTTTTTAAAACATTATGGAGCTTTAGAATATTCATGACATGGAATAAATAATGGGCTGATTATGATTCTTATATTACCTCTTTCATCCATTTTCATTGATTAACATTCGCATCATATATTTATTTAAAAAAACATCATGCATCTATAGGGTCAATGGGCTATTGTGTTTTTAACCTTCTAGTATTGTTATACTTGACTTTAATTATATCAAGGATTTCATACAATAATATATGTTATTACTATCATTCAAATTAATTATTATATAGTTTTTTATTAATTTTTTTTAAGGAAGTTGTTATATATATATATATATATATATATATATATATATATATATATATATATATATATATATATAATTTATATATATCAATATATAGTTAATCATAAAATTTCAAAATAAGTTTTCCTTATTTTTTAATTTATTTTTAATATATAATATATTTATAATGTTGAGTAAATATACATTTAAATCAATGAATTTGTTTGGATAAGTTGTCATGATTAAGGGGCATCAACACCATCAAAATCATTCTATGTTTTATAAAGAAATATATAGTAAATTTACATTCTTGATATAATGTCCCCTTCTTCTACATAAGTTGTTAGCAAATACTCTTAACCTATTTAATTCAAGTAACTTATTTAGGAAGGGATAGATAGAATATTTAATTAATTAAATTATAAGTTGTCCTATATCATTTCTAATGATTACTTATATTTAATTAATTACTATGTTGAACAAAAAAAATTATAAAGTGACTTTATAAAGTGTTACTAGAGTTGAAGTACAAAAGTAAAAAAAATAAAAGGAAAGGATAAAATTAAAAAGTGGATCTATTTGCATTATACATCCATACTGGAGCTCACTATTACACGCTTTGTCTAGTGGATTTTACTATTTTATACATGTGTGTGTACATTCTTAGTGGAGCTCATTATTGTAAGCTTTTACTAGTGGAGTTCACTATTACATACATGTGTATATACATCCTTAGTAGAGCTCACTATTGCATGTTTTTACTAGTAGAGTTCATCATTACACACGTGTGTGCAAATCCTTAATGGAGCTCACTATTACAAATTTTTTTTATAATGAATTTCACTATTGCACAACTTTCTTGCCCCTCTTTTTGAAAATGTGTTTTCCTTATTAGACCACATTTTCTATTGACCATGTGGACCCCTTGTGTAATGGAGTGCTTTCATGTAGTATGCCCCAGACTCCTTTGTCTCTCTTCCCTCAACACTCTATTTATTATCCTATCTTACACTCATTCTTCATTCAATTGCTTATCATATTTTTATCAAACCCCTTAGCTAGAACTTCAGATATTTTTAGTCAATTTCTTCTCTTAGGATGAAAACACTTGGAGTGAGGGGGTTTGGAGGATAAAAATCATTTTGCCTATGTGAGTTTATTTCATTCCTGAATCAAATTTACTCCTAATATTTTTGTAATAAGTTTTTGTACTTGTTGATGTTGATGTTGTTGCATATTTGAAGCATTAAAAATTGAAGGTTTTTATTTTTGAAGAATAAATTATTGTTGTCTTGAATAAATATTATGTTTGGGCATATGGCTAGTGTAAATAAGAATTTGGAATTCATCTTGCAAGTAAGATTTTGTTATTTTCAATTAATTGATATTATCTTCCCTTATTATATGTCATATTTAGTATTTGTCAGAGCCACAAATCTTGTTAGCGTATTGTATATCCATGCAAATTAATCATTCTTATGTAGCCAAATGATGGAGCTAACATGTACTATTTAATATGGAATAAATTTAACCCTACAAGAAATACATCAAAAGAAAAAGAGCAAATTATAGAGGAATTACCCATTACAGTTTTATTTGAATAAGAGGTTCTAATAGACGTGGGATATAGTAATTAAGATAGAACATTTTAAATTTTTGATTATGTTGCTAGGGGATAGTAGAAGCTAGTTCAATTGATAACTCAAATGATGAAAAATATTTAAAAAAATAGGGAAGATCAAAATAATCTAAGAAATAATGGAAATAATGGAGAAGCCAATAACAAAAAAATTACAGATAATAATTTTTTTTTGGCATCTATTGGATCAACATCTAGATCTTTAATGCCAACATTTTTTGAAAAATGAAGTTAAGATAGAAGGAAATCAACATAATGGAAATGAGGGTTATGTCGATTAGTTTTACGTGTACCGATCATTAGGAGAGGAGCTTCATATTACTATGTCATTGGTTGAATTTTTCCAAGTCAAATTGAGAAATAGGCCCAATAAAGAAGGGGCATAATCAAGAGTTACAATGTAAGATGGGTAAGTTATCTGTTCCTAGTTTTGATGGATCTAACAAATACACTTCATGCAAATGGGTGAAAAAGTTGGATATATACTTTCAACATAACCCCATGATGGAAAATGAAGCCATTAAGTATGCCACATTACACTTGGAGGATGGTGCACATGAGTGGTGGTACCATGGGTTGGTAAGACAAGGTCTCAAACTCATTGATTCATATGTTGATTTCACTTAGAGACTAATAGGTAGATTTGATAAGAAACACTAGAGTTGTACTTTAGAGAGTTGGATCAACTTAAGAAATATTTTTTAGTGGATATCTACATAGAAAAATGTTAGTAATATGAATTCATGGTATCTGATGTTTCAATGAAGAGACGCATTTTCCTTTTAATAGAAGGGTTGATTGAACCACCTTGAGGATGGATTAAGGCATTTGACCCACCTTATTTTCAAGATTTTATTAAAATAGATCAAAGAATGGAGTTTTTAGCACCTAAGTCTAAAATTAAACCTAAGACTTTCCCACCTAAGAAAGATAATAAGAAACCATTTCAAAAGGATTGGCCTAAGAAGGTAATTTTTGATGATGAGACCAAGAATGATCTACAAAGGAAAAATCTATGTTTTTCATGTGATTAAGCATAGGAAATAGGATATATATGCCTATTAAGAGGTAAAGTACATTACATTGAGGTTATATCAGATGGTGAAGAAGAGAAAGAATATTTTATTTATGAGAGTGATGAAGAGGTGGAAGTGGTTGAATTAAAGGAGTAGGTGACTAGAGAAGATATTGGAGGAACTTTAGGTGGTAATTTTGATACAATTTAAGGCACTCATAGATATAATCCCTTTCTATTTAGGGGATTATTGTAGGCTCAATAAGTGAAAATAATAATTGATAGTGGGGCCACCCACAATTTCATTGGTAAGGTTCTAGTTGTGAAGAGAGGCCTTCGGTTGGAATATTTTGATGGATTTAATTTTAGGGTACTAGATGGATTCACCATGAGTTGTATGAATAAAATATCATATATGAATATCATATTAGGAAATAAAATGGTGACTAAAGACTTTTATGTAGTGGTGATAGGTAAAATGGATGTTTATTTAGGATTTTCATGGATGCATTCATTAGGGAAATACTCACAAAATTTTCAAACAATATAATTGAAATCAAAAGTTGATGGAAAGAATGTGGTTCTTCATGGAATATCTAATAGAACACCTTGATTTATTACAAAAAATATGATAGAAGTTATTTTCATACATGGTGAGGTTGTTTGGATAGCCCAATTCTTTGTGTATACCAAAAATCCTAAAAAAGTATTATCATGTTAATGTCCAATCATTATTGGATAGGTACAATTTAGTGTTTAGTGACATTGTTCCTTGAATGGCACCACATAGAGGATTTTAGAATGTAATTGAACTTGATGAGGGTAAAAATCAAGTCATAACAACTACTTATTATCACCCTAGAAGGCATAAGGAGGAGATAAATAAGGATATTAGGGAGATGCTTATTATGGGGCATATTAGAACCATTTGTATTATTTTTAATTATTCAGTAGTTCTAGTTTAGAATATGGATGTGTCCATGAGCATGTATATTAAATATAGATCCCTCAACAGAAGTACAATTAATAACATGTACCCTATACCCAAGATTGATGAGATTCATGGGAAGATCTACTTATCAAAGCCTGATCTTCGATTAGGATACCACTAGATTCAATTAAGAGAAGAAGAGATCCACAAGACATAATTCAAATGTCTTTATAGTCATTATGAGTTTTTGGTTATGCCATTTAGGTTTACCAACACACATGTTACATTCAAATCCTACATGAATCATATGTTTAATAAGTAGCTATGTATTCTTTCCTTGTTTATTTTGATGATATTTGGGTTTATAGTATAACATGGGAAGATCATATTAGACATTTGGATGAGGTCCTCAATATCATGGAGGCTTAGTCATTATTTGAAAAAAATTCCGAATGTGAGTTTAGAATGACAAAAAAATTATACTTAGGGCACGCTATTAGTGCAAAAGGTGTTAAGGTTAATATTAGCAAAAGAGGATCCATTCATTTTTGGTCACCACTAAAACATTTGACTTGATTAAGAGAATTATTCAGTCTACATAATTATTACTTGATATTAATTAAGGGAATTTCACAATTGGCAACCCTGTTAATGGATTAAATAAAAAAAGGGATCTTTTATTTGGATAGAGATAGCACAACAAACTTTAAATTGATAAGCTCAATAATGTCATGAGATCTCATCTAGTATTGGCATTACTGGATTTTTTTAATCCTTTTTACTGGAATGTGATTCTTCAAGTATGGGCATTCAAGTAGTCCTCATGTAGAATAAGCACCAATTTCATCTTAAAGTAAGAATATCAATGATGCTTAAATAAGATAATTTATTTATGATCAATAAATGTTAGCCATCATGCATGCCTTGGTAAAATTTATGTAGTACTTATTAGGAAGAAAATTTGTAATTAAAACTAATCATAATAGCGTAAAGTATTTCCTCAACCTAAAATATTTTAATGAAAGACATAAAATGGGTCAGGAAATTATAGGCTTATGACTTCGAAATAGAACATGTTGAATGGAAGAAGAACATAGTTTCAAATGCCTTATCTAGGACACCTAATTTGTGCTCACTTTAAAAAAAAAAATAGCGTATTAGAAAGCTCACCTATTCATTGAGTATTCCAAGAATACATTTATTTATGATGTCATGAAAGGAAAAAATTAGGATGACAAGTACAAGGTGGTGGATTACTCTATTTTGTGCAAGGACATAATCTACATTGTGATCCATGGCACACCTTTGGCAGAACACCTAAGATATTTTAAGAGATACAAATAGATCAGGGAGAGATTTGCATAGAAGGGTCTCAACAATGATGTATTACAACATGTTAGAGAGTGTTTGACTTGTCAATAGAATAAGGTAGAGCATACTTTAAAAACATTTTTATTGTAACCTTTGTATATTCCTCAACAAAAATGGGAAAGTATATCTATGGATTTTAATATAAAACTTCCTTGGGCATGGGGTAAAGATTGTGTATGTGTGGTGTTCGATAGGTTGACTAAATATGCTCACTTTGTTGCCATATCTTCAAAGTAAAAATCACCCTACATTGCAGAGTTATTTTGTAGATAGGTATTTAGACTCCATGGCATACCTAGGAACATTGTTAGTGATCGTGATAGACAGTTTATTAGTGTGTTTTGGAAGGAGATTTTAAAATTAATAGGTACTAAATTACATTTGAGCATAAATTATCATCTACAGATAGATGGATAGAATGAGATTGTTAATAAATGTGTGGAATGTTACTTACGTAACTATGTTTTGGGGTAATAGAAGGTGTGGATCAGATGGTTATACTTGAGTGAGTAGTTTTATAATACAAGCCATCACATTTCGATTGGCATGAATCCTTTCATAGATTTATATATTTATGATGCTATAGATTTTGTGTATTTGGCATTTGATGGCATCTATGTTCCTATGGCCAAAGACTGGGTCCAGGGGACTCATAATATTTTGAAATCACTTAAGGATAATCTCTAGTAGATTGAAAATCAACAAAAGGTCTATCTAGATAGTTATATGATTGAGAGATATTTTGAATTAGGATAATTGATTTTCTTATGGTCGTATCCCTATAAGAAATCTTATTTGAAGAAGAGTGGTGGAGATAATCTCAAACCTTGGTTTTATGGACCATATAGGATTTACAAAGGATAGGAGAGGTTGCTTATAAATCAAAGTTACCTGAGACTAACAAGATCCACAATGTATTTCATGTTTCATTCCTTGAAAAGGTACTCAGGCAACATATTATACCTTCCCTTGAGCTTCCAACATTGGATAAAGAAGGTAAAATGTTATTGATCCTTCAGGAAATTTTGTATGTTAGGGAGAGAAGATTTAGGAGTAGAACCATTAAGGAATATTTAATTTGGGGAGATTTCTAACCAAAAGATGCCACCTAGGAAGGAAATTAGGTTCTTCAACACCCAAAATTATAATTGCTTGAGGACAAGCAATTTTAAAAGGGCGGACTAAATGTCCCCTTCTTCCACATACGCTATTAGTGAAGACCCTTAGCCTATTTAATTCATGTAGGCTATTTGGGAAGGGACAGAAGCACTATTTAATTAATTAAATTTTAATTTGTCCAAAGTCATTTCTAATGATTGCTGATAATTAATTAATCTTTAAGATGAACAAGGAAAATTATAAAGTGACTTTATAAAGTGTTACTAGACTTGAAGTACAAAAGTAAAAAAATAAAAAGAAAGGGTAAAAGTGAAAAATGAACCTTTTTATGTAGCATATCCCTAGTGGAGATCACTATTATAAGCTTTTCCTAGTGAAGTTAACTATTATACACGTGTGTGCACATCCTTAGCGGAGCTCACTATTGCAAGCTTTTGCTAGTGTAATTCACTATTACGAAACTGTGTGTAGCACATCCTTGGTGTAACCCACTATTGCAATCTTTTTGTTAGTGAAGTTCAGTACTTCACCACTTTATGGCCCCTCATGTTGGAAATTTGATTTTCTTATTAGACCACATTTTCTATTGACCATGTGGACCCCTTGTGTAATGTAGTGCTTCCATGTGGTATGCCTCACCCTCCTTTGTCTCTCTCCTCTCAACGCTATTTATTCTCCTCTCCTACACTCATTCCTCATTTAATCCCTTATCATATTTTTATTAAACCCCATTGCTAGAACTTGAGCATTTCTTGTTCAATTTCTTTTACTAGATGAAAACCCTCTTGATTTTCAATGTTAGATTGGATGACAAAAACCCTCTTGTCCATGTGAAGTATCTGGGAATCATATTTGTGGCAAATATTGTTGTAAGAGGTTTTTGTAGTTGTTGATGTTACTTCCATTGCATATTTGAAGCATTAACAATTGAAGGTTGTTGTTATTGAAGAATAGATTACTACTACCTTGAACAAATACTATGTATGGGCATATGGTTGTAAATCAGCGTTTAGAATTCATCTCTCAAGTAAGAGTTTGTTGTTTTCAATTAATTGTTATTATCTTCATGTATTATTATGTGTAATCAGTTGATGGAAATAAGAATGCAGTTGAGTGTTTAGTATTAAACATTGTATGTGTTATTTAGTATTTGAATTATATTTAGTATTTGTAAGAAAATTTCAATAAATCTTAGAATTTAGATTTTTTTTTTTTAAATGGCATTACAGCTGCGTAAGTATATATGTAAATCAATGAGCTCCTTTAGTTATATAATTATGAGTAAGAGGTATCCACACCTTCAAAATCACCCATGATACGATTGTAACCTTAATCGCTTAACTCTTTGTATCGAATATCTAAAGAGATTTATATCTGGATAAATGAATATAAGAAAGAATCATCCTCACCAATTGAACTATAACACTTTAGATACTATATTAATTTCTTTTTGAAATAATCTAATTTAAAAAAGAAAATTCATAATTATTATTAAAGTTATTTGCAGACTTAAACGTTAATTCTTAAATGTTTTTTTTTTAAATGTCTGTTTTTAGGTTGCAGAGACTTTTACGAATGAGATTAAAAGGCTTCACTTAGGATGATACATGACTTAAGTTGAAGCAGCTATTTCAGAATTATGCGGTATTTATCGTTGAGGCAATTTAGCTTCATTTTGTGGAAATCGGGCCTTTAATTTCTAAGGATACAAGTACCTTTCCCAGCCTCGATTAGCTTTCCAGATGCATTATCGGCATATCTCGACTTTTTTTTTCTTGTTTCTTTCTTTCACTGGCTACCGGTCTTGCAATGATTTGTTTAAGTGTACGATGAAATCAATGGCTTGCAAATCTTAGGAAGTAAAAACGAAATAGCTGTAAAGTGAAGAGCATCTAAATGGAAGTCGTCCTAACTGACTAAAATGTATTGTACCCTTTCGTCTCTTTGTTTTTTTGGTCTCTTTCTTATGTTTAAGAGTCATTCTTTTACTGTTACTCGTGCGATTTCTATAATGCTGTCAAATCCATAGAGCTCTAGTACACATGTCCCTTCCTTCTTTCAATAATGGCCAAAGTCTTCCTGTGAGAAGTTTTTCCTTAAGGGAAATGAGGATCGGATAACGTTCCTTATGATCTGAGTTTTGTCAAGCAGCTCTGATCTGAAAAGAAATTGAGTCTTGCATTACGTGGAAAGGATCGAAATTATATGTACCATGTACTCCTTGTTTGAATTCACAAAAAAACAAGATTAACGACGATAAATGTACAGATAAACAGCTGCGATGAATGCCCCACTCTACTTCAGCCAGCTGTCTTCCTTACATTGTTCAGCACCAACCCCACCGCTTTTAGTTGTAAGACATATTCTTAGTGTCTCTCATGTTATTTATTTTCATATAGTTTTAATACAAAGCTTCGTGTGGGGGGTACCTTACTTGGAAGCAACAAGAAAATGAAAGAAAGCTTAGTAGAAATAGAACCATATAGGGTACGGTTGACAGCAGAATTTTGGAAGGGGTTCCGTTTATCATGGAATATATCATTAGCTTTTACAATGTTATGAAAAGAAATGGAGAAATTTAAAATGTGTTAAAGTATTAAGGATGTCTTAATTTTGTGTTCATGTGATGTTTAAATTGTACAATGTTAACATAAAATTGTCGTTAATGGATAGTTTAATGTGTCAATTTTTTTAATCTAGATTTTGAATATCTGACGTAGTAGTATGAATCCATGGTTTTGATTGTCATGTAAAGAGTCATTATGATACCATTTTAGAGGTCTAATTGATTGGTAATTGTAACATCACCCACAAAAATATAAGTGGGAGCTAAAATTTGAGCATTTAAACTCAAGTTAATAAAGCACAACCTACATAATGAATACACCTAGTTTGAGTTGACAAGGCATTAATGCCTCAACACCCTGTAATTATTACACATTGCCTTGCATTCAAATCTTCAATCATCACATTTTTTGAGATTGACCTTCTCACACCCTCATCGCCCCTTCATCTCCATTAGGCCATCACATTGAATTTGCATTGTTGTTGAAGGGAAGAGGAGATGGAGGGTCTGGGAGATGAGATGATGGGAAGAGAAACAACCGCTACATGATTGCATACCATCGGTTGCCATCATTGCGTATAGGAAATATTTTTTATACCTCACTAAAACTTTGATAAAAATCATCTTAAAAATGCTAATATGACTTCGGCTATTTGTGGAAAATAAAATAATTTTCTCTGTTTGCTTTCCATCAATCCTCAAATTCTTAAATTGTAGTTAATTTCAATGTAGTCAATTTGTGAATTATTCAGAAGGAGTTATTTTGGCTTACATGTTTTAAAGGTAGTGTAAGATATTTTATTATTCTGGGTTTCTTTTTTTGACTTACGCAGAAATGATGAACTAGGTGTGGGTCTTAGGTTTCACAAAGGTACATTTAAAAACAACCATCTCTGTATCCATTGGTGTTTTTCAACATGACCAATACAGGTATTTTGTTTAGCTATCACTACTTACAAATGAGGTATTTCATGCCCCACTAAGTCTATGAGCCATAATGATTTAAGATTTCTGAATATTGCTTGCAATGTTTATTAAGAAATAAATATTTTTGCATCTATAATTTATTATATTGGTTCCTTGGATTACATTTGCCCATCGCGGCCCTCACAAGTCTTTTGTTTTAGTATTCTATTTTTTTCTTTTGATTTTTCTAAAAATGGTGAAATGTGGTTTGTTTTAGTACTCTAGGTTATTATTTCAAAATGATTAAGCCTTGGATTTTGTTTGGTCATCGTTTCTTACAAGTAAGTTTTTTTTTAAATGAAGGGTTTTTTAGTATTATGGGTTTTCTTTTATTTTTTAGAGTTATTTTCTATTGACTTCTATAAAAAATTGTGAACTCGATGTAGGTCTTAGGTTTGATTGTTTATTAAAAAATAAATAATTCTATTGATATGTGAATCATTCTATGACTTCTTCAACTATAATGAATGTAGTTTAATTCAGTGTTGTCAATGTGTGAGTCATTTGGAATGAGTGATTCTGGCTTACAAAAATTACTCACCATTTAAGTTTAATTTTTGTAATAGATGGCATGACTAATATTGTGACAAAAATCAATTGCATGAAGGCAATTCGTACAAATAAGCATTTCAGTTGTAGTATGAATTTAGTTCAAATAAATATCATAGTGTTATTGATGATGTCATGATATCATATTCCAATTGTATAAAAATATTGAAAAATTTAAGTGGAAAAAATATAGGATAATAATAATAATAATAATAATAATAATAATAATAATAATAATAATAATAATAATAATAATAAATGATATACAATTTACATAGTATAACATTACACGTGACTAGATAGACTAAGGTGGAAAACAAGGATGTTATTTTGTACTTTCCCATTACAACAAAAACCTTTGTTGAGTCTTCAAAACCAAGATAAAAATTTGCATAGTTGTAGGTTTTCAATAAATTCTTCCTTCATGACAAAATGTTGTATAGTTAAGATTTTTCAAGTGCTTGCTCCATCAACTATTTTTTTATTATTTTTTTCATTAGCATTGATGTTGTTGGAGTGTTTATCATATCACTTCTCAGTAATTGAAAATTTATTGCTCGCCCTTATTGATAACAACATGTAATTTGTAATTGGTTATGTGAACTAAATGGACTGCCTAGCTAGTAATTTCCTGAGCCTACATAAGAAGGAGATTATATTTTCATCATTTCCATCATAATTAGATGTTGATCTAGAAAACTATTTTCCATATTTTTTATCCTTCTCTATATGTCCATCTCATCCATTGCTTTCTTGTACTTCCTCGGCATTCTCTAGTGCTCTTTCTTTTGCTCCCTCTCATGTTTTTCCCTTTGCCTTTGTTCTTCATTTTCTTTCATTTTTAAATCGTTCACAAGTTTTTATGCTCCTTCATATCCCTGTTAATTTCTCTCAATTATTTTTTCTCTTCTATTTCTTATTTCCTCCTAGCCTTAATTTCAACTATTTTCTTATTTCTTATTTCTTGGTGATAAAGTATTTCTAGAAGGTCATGTATAGTTAGGATTTGAGACTACCTTTTCAATCTCACTACACTGTTTGATGATTGATTTGAATTTTGCACAACCCTCTCTATTGATAGTTTAAGGAAATGACCTAAACTTGAGCTTCTTAGAATTTCTTTACTGTGTCTCCATTCAGGTTCTGTGTTTTTAAATACTACATTATTATTTGTTTCTTTAAGATTCATTGCATCATCATGTTCATGAAAATATTTTTAAATTGTATATTAATACAATAAATATTCATCAAATATAGTTTCATGAGGGGATGTCATTAAGAGGCCCACATTTGCATTAGAAAACTCCATGTTAACACCTAGTTCAGGTGTCGCATCCTTGATCTAATCCGGTTCACTTATTTATTATCAACCACTCTCCAATAACACATTCTTTAACGTCAAAAACATGCTTGCCTTGATAAATGTCATGTGTTTGGCTTACATGGATTACCTAGATGATAGTAGGTACAATGGGATGTGCAATGTCATTTTGAATTGTTCACTCTCATTTTCAAAGCTAAAAAATTGCATCTATCTCATACTCTTTGTATCCAACCAACAATAAATTATTTTGAATCATAGTCTCATCATCTTCATCTATAGATTTATTCGATTCACTTGGTGCCATGTCTTCTACATGTGATTTTATTTTTAGTGGCCATATATATGTCCTCCTAAAACCTAACTTTAGATTTTTTTATAGAAAGTCCATTTTTTAAAACTATGTTGTCCAATGCAACCAAGTTAGACATGTTGATTTCAAGATTGTGATTTCAAGCCATCCTCTTTGACCTTTTACATTTGAAATAATTTTTGAATGGGGAGAAGACACTTCTATTCAATGGTTGTAGCTTGTGGGAAGTTTGGGCTAAGAATGTAACAAGATCAATTCCCAAAAACTTAGCCTCTTCTATGATTGTCATTGCTACATAAAATTAACATGTACTTATTGGAAGGAGAAAATACACCTTGTATTGATCTCTTGAAAGGGTGTATCAAATTGATAAATAGTTCTTTTTTCATTCAAGTATTCTTTTGGGTTGTCCTACATGCACCTGGTTCATAGAATGGGATGTAGTTTTTTATTTGTCTTTTTTCCATTAAAAATATATAATCTAGTAATGCTTTGGCCTAATGCATTAACACAAGCAAGAATGGTGATCCATTCCCTTCTATTTATAATTATGTTATGAACACTTTGACATCCTCTTTTTACTATGACATTCATACTAGTGTTCATTAAAAACCTAGGGTCTAGTTTCATTATAGTTATAAATTCTATAAGGTCCATATTAATTATCTTCATAAATATTCTCTAAGTTATTGTAAAATTCATCTACAATAGGATGCCTTATCTATAATGTTCTATCTCTATTCAAGACTTCTTCTAACCTAATGGACATGTCTTAGTGCCTTTTATAAAGCCACCTCACCAAGACATGTCAGGTATTCTATCCTTGAAAAGGTTGGGCCTATGTCACCTATTTTGACATATATGTGATACATATCACCTGAATCATATAAATTCTATTTCATGGCTAATTTATGCAATATATTTATACCATGGAACAACCTCAAGTTCTTCCTCCTCTAATGAAATGGTTGGTGGGCCTTTTTTTTTGGTAGTTGCAGTACCCAAAAACTAGTAGGTGGGCATGTTTGAAGGGATTCTCCACTTTTTTTTCCATTGTTCCATTGAAGTACACATTATTTTTAACATCCCTCATAGCATGCTCCATTTTACTTACAGTATAGTAACTATGAATGCATACCTTTTTAGTTTAACAAAGGACTTATTGTCACATGTGTAGAAGTGTTAGCTTCTTTATTTGAGTTTGTAGCTTTTTCACTACCTAAATTTGTAGCATCCACTCTTTTTCCACTTTTTGTATTCAGCCTTGTCTTGTGAATTGTTCTCATTCTCTTTAAAATTGTCACTCTATTAACATCATAAAATATTCAAAAATTAATAATATGAATTCTAAATTGATAAAATGTTAGCATACATATTGTGTAACTAGTTTTTTATCTACTCTTTCCCTTAAACAGGTTAGGTATGGGCTCACTAAATACTCAAAAATATAATTTTAAATGCACTAATTTGTTGTCACCTTAAACTGGATGTATTCATCTCTTGTCACTATAGTTTAAGAATATGAGGAATGATGGAAAGAGAACAAGCAAAATTATTTGATTTTCAAACTAAATATTTGAAGACATTTAGTATTTTTGATATTATTTAGATCATAACCTTAATGAAGTGTAAAAAACCTCACATATACATAGGGATGACAACTAACAACAAGTAGTCCCATAACAGTTGTTGATCTTCCCATCATCTCATATCTCAAACTCTCTATCTCCTTTTCCTTTAAATATTAGCATGTATGCAATACGATGGCTCAATGGAGATGAAAAAGGGAAGGAAGAATGATAAGGTCAATGTCAAATAGTGTGGTGATTAATGAATTGAATATGAGATGGTGGGTAATAATTGTAATGTGGTGAGGCATTAATGTGTTGTCATCTCGAATCAAGTGTATTCATTCCATGGCTTGTGAACTATTAATTGAAGTTTATAATTCCAAATTTAGCTTTCTAAGACTATTTTTATGGGTGATATTACCATCATCATGTATTCGTTATATGTGGTGCATGCTATGAACTAGAATTTAAATTCCCAAATTTTGTTGCCCTCTTAAATTTTTTTTTTGATGTTACTAACATCACTCCATTGGACATCAAAAATGGCCCTATAGTAATCCCTTACATATAAATCTAAACCATGGGTCCATTATATGGACAATGAATACATAGAGGGGAAGTTAGTCTTGTGTTAGTCTAAGAAATAAAACTCAAGTAAACAGACTAAAACCCTAATGCCTTCATATTAGACATTAAAGAGATATTAGGTGACAAGTAAACATATGAAAACACAAAAAAAATATAAAAGAACACACTCTTTTACCTTCCTTGCAGGGTTAAATAGCTTGTTGAATGTCTTTCTATAATTTGCATCAACAAGTCTTTGACAATGAATCTTACTTGGCTTCTTCTCTCCGTGGCACCTTGGCTTTGATTTCTTGGCTAATGATTCAGGCATAGTAATGATATTTTCATGAGGATTATGGGGAAAATATTTCATAATAACTCTAAAATATCTAAGCTTGTTGAAGATATTTGTCCATAATAACTTTGCACCAAAATAAATTGAAAACTAATAGGCATGGCCTTGTATTTAAAGCTTAAATAATTAAGTCTCAGCTAAGGTGACTCAAGGTTGAGTTTAAACATGGAATGGGTTCAAAATAGCCCTAGGTGAGTTCAAACTAACTCTAGTTGAGTTAATAGTTATCATGTAATTATGATTTTCAAATACTAGTCATGGATCTGAAATTAGATATTTTGAGATATTTCCAAAGAGATTGACAACTCTTAAAGGTAATGATGGAAAGGCTTGATATTTTGAATTTTAGAATTTCTAATTTTAGATATTAAATAATTTTAAATGGATAATTCAACTAAGAATTTAGTTTAGTTTTTCTCCTCTAATATTTTGATCAAATGCCCCACTTAATAAGTCCATAGGCCAAATTAATATTTGTTATGTTGCAAAGTGATTAGGTATGAATCTGTGAGAGGTTATTATTATGTACAAGATAGTATCCCAAATAAGGATGCCTCAACATGGTCTTGAGCTTTTATGAATGATAAATGGCCAAATTTGGTACGTTTAGTGAAATAAAGAAATATAAAGCAACAAAGAAAGCAAACAAATAACAAAACAAGAAAACAAATATAAAGCTAAAACACCAATAATCAAAATAAAAATCAAATAAAACAACCAAAAGAACATTAAATAGACACAAAAAATGGTTAATCACAGTGGTTAGTACAAATGATACAAAAATAAAAATAAAAGAATGCATAATGCCCCTAGGCTATAGGAGACAAGGAAAAAAGAACAAACAAGAGTGAATAGAAGAAATGGAAGAGGTATCCAAGATGACTCTAGATGCACTCCACCAGCAAACGTTCCCTAAATAGTTACGTAGATGTAAGGTCTAATATAAACATTAGGCCAAATGTACTTCTCCCATAAGATGAGATAGAAGAATAATGATGATCAAGAAAATATGATTGATGAGTTAGAGGAATATAGGAATGTTCTCACAAAATGGAGAGAGTGTGGAATGTTAGGAAAATAAGGATGGGGAAACTAAATTATAAGTGGTTTCTTGTGAAATGGCTAGGAGTCCTACAATCCTAAAGCAAAATAAGTGCCCAATTTAGTGTTTTTTGGGGATTTTTTAGATATTATATAAATGATTTTGGATTTTTCTAAGCATCTCAACTAGATAGAGAATGCTTAGATACTAAATGGTCCAAGTCACCAAAGGATGAGAGTGTTCAAACTTGAAATTACTCACAAAATGATGAGATCATGGAAAAAAACTTTGTTGACTAAATTTGACCCTAGATCAAATTAGGTCAAGCCACTATATATTCAAACTTTCTATATGGTATTTATAAGTCATAAAATGGTCACATGGCCATTTTTAGGGTCACATTATATTTATCACCTTGGTCATATGTGTCATTTATCTTAATACCCTCTATAAGCCACCTTTTAGGTCATTTTTTGAAATGTACAATTTCTTATCAAAGTAAAGAGGTTTTCAAGGTGAAATATAAAACCCCACATGTCATCTAGATGCTAGGTGGCAGATTGGAAACTAACAATTAGAGGTTTAAATTATAAATAAGGAGTTTAACTAAAAAATAAGCCATTTTCAGTTAGTTGTACAGATTCATGATATCCCTAGAAAGTGTGACTACTATAGGAGGGTTGATTCATATCCCCATAATTAATATCCATTATTAATAAGCTTTGAAAATTCCAAATCACTCTCACATCACTCTCTTGGGCAAGTGAAAGTCAATCGGTTTTCTATTAGTATGAATAAAAGGAGAAAAGATTGTCTAAATGCAATTGGTGGATGTTAGTACTCCTAATAATCTCTCATTCCATGGTTATGCTTTTCATATTGGATTATTTTGCTTCATGAACCATCCCTGATAATGTTACTAACTCTATGTTTCCTACACATTCCCATCACCTTTGATTTTGTCATTTATTTCGATGGGTCTGATACTTCCAGGTGGTGTATGTGATCTTGTAGATAATGTACACTCTTTTCTTATTTATATCAAACTATTTTGCATTTTTGAAAGTCGATTCATAGATAGAATCATCTCAATGTGTTATCAATGAATATTAATTGGTCTGCAGAATAACGTTTCATTAGTTGTAGGGTTTGTCTCCTGTGTAATGGATCCAAATCAAGGTAATGCATTTGTGTTCTTTAAATTAGAGTAGGAATTGTCCATATTCTCCATTAAAAGACATGAAATTTGATGGAGATGGGTTGCTACTACACTAGATAATGACTAATTAAAGTTTTGATATACATAGTCACATATAGCCACATGTAGGTTTGTAAAGATAGTTTCAAGGCTATCTAAAACCAAAGAAATAAAGTGTGAGAAATATAAAAGGCTTGAATGGATCTCTCTAGTCACTCAAGGTTCAATATCATAGCCATGAACACTCTCAGCATATCTTGTAGTTAGTCAGAGTTGGAAAAGTTGTTTAAATGGAAAGTTTACCTTAATTCCTATATGAAAAGGGATCATGCCTCATAATGTATCCTCTATTGGTGAATATTCTTGAGGTCTAAGTAACTCTACTTGTTTCATGATATCAGCTTAGAACTAGATGTCACATCCTGACACAAGACAGAGGATTTTAGGTAAAGGATAATGATGATAGATATGATTTTCACTCAATCAGGTTTCCACATGAAACATTTAGTAAAGCATATTGCCAAAATTGACATGAACTCATAACTTGCAATGAAACCTAATAGTTTCATGATAGAGACATGAAAACATGTTTTGCAAATAGATAAGGGTACATATAGATATTAGATGAATTTTATGTCCTTAGAAGAAGTGATATAAATACAATACTTAGACATATACCCACAAGAATATTATAAATTTTCCTAGGTGAGACTTATAGTCTACCTAGAGACCTATGGTCTATTGATGGTAATGGTATGAAAACACGGTCTTAAGGCATAGATGAACTCATATAGATGGGAGATGGTCCTAGTAAATTGAAGATGGAAACCAATAGGTGACAAACATAATTATTTGACATAGATCAAAACCTATAGGGAATTATTGGTTTCACCTAACAAACACCTACAGGTTAACATAGTCATATACTAGCCTAGGGTATGAAACCTGGTTGGTAAATAGTGATGAAAGGTAGATGAATATGTTGAATTCATCCTTAGATTCATGATACCACTTCAATATGACCTTCAGTGATAGAGTAAATAGATTGAAGGCTGAGTAAATTAGTTTTTTTGAACCTCAACGTACAGGCAACCAAAATTATGTACATAGTCATCAGACCTAAAAATTAGTAATGAGATAACTTGACATTTGAGACCTCTTAAGGAATGATCAAACTTAGGAATTTTGTATGGAATATCCTCATGAGTTATTATAAGCCTCGATATTATCCTTTAGGTCAGACAAATAGGGAAGGTACCCTTTTTTGTCTCAAACTATAGACACTCCCAATCAAAAGGTAGCCTATAGATAATATATATGAATAGTGACAAGTAAAATGTGTAGACACCTAAAAATATAAATCAAACAAATGGCTTCATACTAGACTTCAAACAAATTTATACCAACTATTGCAATCTAAGAATAGAAATCACTAAACGTACCAAATTTTCTTATGCAATATTCATCAAAGCTTAGAATCCCATTGAGACATCCCTAATTGGGGTATCTTATCAAAGACAACAAAAACCTTTCATATATTCATCTCCAATCGTCATACAACATCATAACATGTAATTTGGCCTAAAGACATATTAAATGGGGAAAATGCACACATGAATTAAATCAAATATTAAAATTCTAAAAATATTAAACATAATTAATTAAAATGCTAAACCAAATTAAATGCCTAGTTGAATTATCCATGTGCAAAAAATTAAAATCTAAAATAGAAAATCCAAAAAATAATAATATCCTAGGTTTTCATGATTACCTTTTAGGAGTTGTCAAGCCTTTGGAAATATCTAAAAATATCTCACCAATGTCTATTCATTGAAAATCATGAGGTTTTGACACCTTTTAATTCTAATGGGGTTAATTAACTCACTTAGGTTAGGTTTGAACCCATTTCAACTTAAACTAGACTCTAACATACCTTGAGTTTAGGTTAGTTTCTAAACCTATAAATACAAGCATTTGCCTCTTCATTTGGAGAGTTTGGAACATAATAAAGTTATAATGTAGGATTCAGTAAATGATTCAAAGCTATAGTTTTATAATGCAACAATCATAAGCATAAGCCATACCAAGAAAGACAAGCCATTGGTGCCAATGAGACAAGGAGCCATAGAACTCCATTTGACAAGAACTCTTTGAGCATAATCCGAACAAGCCAAAGGAACACATCATTTGGAGCATTCAAAGAAGGTGAGAGATCTTGTTTCTTTTTTATTTTAGTTATGATTACAACTATTGTTTGTTCACTAAGCTCTCCTATGATCTAGGCCTAGAGATGTTATGCTTATTAGTGTGTTTATTTTATTATTTTATATGAAAATTGAAACTTGATCCAACCTCCTCTCTTGAGTCAAATTTGTATGATCACAAATAGCATGCTTGGTGGGACCATGAGTATCCCATGTACCAAGGAAATCAAGATGCAGCTCATAAATTGTCAAATGAATGATTGAATATCATAAAAATTAGAGTTGTTCCTTTGTTTTTGTGTCATTTTTAATTTTTTAATTAACTCTGATCTACACAAAGACCAACATCAGTTAGGCATAACCAGCATCAGTTCTGCAAAACCATCATTGATTCTTAAAATGAACATAAGTGTGTTTTATTAATGTGGTCTTGTGAAATTTATTTCAAGCTTTTGCACTTAAGCCAAGGGGCCAAGTAAAGAACTTAATCAAACATTCAATTGGTGCATGAATTGACACTCATTTAGATTTCAAATTCCTAAAAATGTTTACTATATGTGTGTATTTTGTGTAAACTAAAGAGTGTGTGTATGCTCTCCCATATCCCCTATAGGGAACTTGGGTGACCAAAAGTGCCTTTTCACTTAAAATTTGTGCCTAGTCTAAGGCATGGAAAGAATGTTGTCTAGGCTCTCCAAAAACTCACATGGTTTGGGTGATCTAAAATAAATCTATAAATTCTTTCCACTTAGTCATTTATTTCATGCAATTTGGCTTGTGGAAAGGAGGTCATTGCCTCTTTACAAGTGCTTTAGGGAGGCATTGACTCAGGGCTTCATCTCTTGAAAATGTTTCAACCCCACTCCATAGTGGGGTGTAAAAATCAAGGTACACATATTGTGAGAGCCAAGGGGTTAACTGACTAACCTCTCTTTTTGTATCAAAAACTTGAGTCAATTCTAGTTATCTAGGTGATTCCTCTAAGAAGTACATGAATGGAATCAGTATGAAAAGGAATATAACCTTACATAGTAAGTTAACTGGTATGAAATTAATTGATTTTAGGCATCTCTAGTGTTAGCCACACTTGGGACCAATCTAGACATTCAAAAACTATAGTTTTAATTAACCCCATATGACCAACCGTATCATTTATGAGACCTAAGATGTTATATTTAGATGTTATGTCATTCCATCCTTTTATTTATTATTTTTTTTCTCTAAAATTTTTCTTGTCATACCATGTCCATAAATGAGTATTGTGTACACACTACTCCATTGTTTAAAGAGCCATTATGTCATTTGTTTTACATTTTGCTTTTTTGCCTTAGACTTTTTTGTGTCAAAAACATTGAGTGTGTCACTTGATTGAATGGGAAACATTATGTTGCCCAATCATTTCAAGTTGGTGCCTTAAAATTCTTTGAAACAAACAATTGTTTACATCTTTTGAGAGCAATAATGTTATTATGCTTCTCAAATTATTTCAATGGACTTGTCTTGTCTTGTGTCCAAATTGACATTATGTAAAACCAATCACATGTGTCTTACATGATCATTTTTTTAGTGCCAATATAACCTTCTAATTTGTCTAGATTATTGGTCAAAAATCCCAAGTTTTCCTAACTTGAGTTTTTAATTAACCTTGCCAAATTTTAAATTTAAACTTTATGTTGGGTGAATATTTTGTCACCAGCTAACTGATGGGCAAAATAGTTGGTTTCAACCATAGCATAAGAAAATTGGTTGGCCAAGTTTGCAGGATCACCACATCAAAAGGGGATGAATCTCTCCTTTCATCAAGGGGAGGTTCCCTATATATATATATATATATATAACACTCAGGGGTAGGACTACAGCATCCATTTCTCTTTTTTCAGAGATGATGTTCTCAAACAAAGGAGAAATCCTGGTGAAAAGACAAAAGGCACTTCTCTTCTTTTAGAAGTGGTCCATAGCAAACAGATAGATTCCTTTCAGGTAGTGACAAGTAACTGAAATAGGGTGTAGTAACAAGCAAAATAAGGTGCAGCACAAAGTCTCCACCTCAACTGCCTAAAGAGTGAAATACGAAGGACAATGCAGGCACAAAGTCATCCAAAGATCCTTTACATAGAAACAAACTGAGAAAACACACACTAAAGACAATTTCAAGGTTAGCTCAACGCTGAGGTTCAACCAAAAGGTCCATCGATAGGCTTCAAACAAAGGATTGAACCATTGGACCATTGAACCATTGAACCCTGCCTCTAAAGGTTCAAAAGGCTCAATAGGTTCAAAGGTTCAACAACGTCAGAATGCATAAGGAGTTAAGCACTTTGGTAAATTCAAAGTTCAACCACTTTAGCAAGTTCAATGGCTTCGAAAGACTTAACAAAAAGAAGACTTTGAAGAAGAAATATTGAACCATTGAACCTTCAACCAAAAGAGTTCAAGGTTCAAAGGTTCAACAAGTTCAATCAAGTTTGAAGAGTTGTTTAAGTCAGGATTGGTTCAAAGCATTTGGTTCAAGTGGTCAATTGAATGAGCTGAACCATTGAACCATTGTTGGTTCAATCGATCGGTTCAAACGAGTCCCCCAAAGCCTAAAGGACAAGTGCCCTTGCAGAGGGGAGGGAACCAAAGGAACAAAAGAAGATATCTTTCAAAAGGATTTTCCACAATGAAATTTTACAAGTGAAATCCTCTAAACAAAATGTCTGAAGGAATTTCTTCAACATTTTGTTTGAAGGAATTTTCACATGCCTGACATAAAGTGGCAAAATAAAAAGAAAGATTTCCTTGAGACAAAATGTTTGAAATAATTCCTTCAGACATTTTTTTTTTTTAAGGATTTGAAGAAGAAGGCCACCTAAAGGACCCCAAAGGGTAGGTACCCTTGTGGGGGGCTCTTGGTGACCAAGAAATAGACCTTTCTCAAGGCTCAAAGGGACACCTTCCCTTTGGGGTGTTCCAAAGACATAAAGCTGAAGGAATTTCAAAGCTCAAGAGACTTAAAAAAATAAATGATTCTGAGAGAGAGAATGAACTGTTGAACCTTAAACTAAAATGTTCAAGGGTTCAAAGGTTCAAGTAAGCTTCAATCGACGAGGCAAGAAAGTGATGGAACCAAGGAGTCGATAAGACCATCCGAACCATTGGACCATTGAACCAATGAACTCTCATGGTTCAAAGTGGTCCAAGTGACTAGCAACCAGTGACGTCCCTGTGGATGTCAAACTCAAGGTAATGAAATAGCCATTGATTTTCAAATGTGTCATAGAACCTGAAGAAAAAACTAAGCAACCAGCTGAAGAAGATAGCCTAAGAGCTCAAATTACAACAAGAAAGAGGGAAAATCTATAGGAGATAGTGAGATATCTACAAGAGAGTTATTCTAGTAGGTGGAACAGTCCACCAAGTAGGATCTGAGTGTGCAAGTACTCAAGGATGTGGCCTGATTTTCTCCATGGACTAAAGACAAAGTGGACAGCTACACCAATATCAAGAAGAAGACTAGGTGGCCTATACTTTGGAGGAGAAATCTAAGATGAATCGACATGCCACAGTTAAGGTAGATGCCTTGTTCAGCATGGCCCTTTAACAAAACTAAAAATGCATTCAAGGCATTAAATGCAGCATAGGCCATTCCATGAAACAAGGTGCCAAGTCTTTCTTGGCTGCTATATATTGTAATCTATTATTTTATGAAAAAGGAAGCTTTTTAGTTATCAAAAGCAAAACTTTGCCAAAATTGAAAAGTGATTACTAAGACTTTGAGCTTAGATTATTGATCATATTTATTTATTTGAATAAAAAAGTAGGCTACTTTCAAAAAAATTGCTATAATAGCTTGTGTCATTTTAGGAGATTGTTCTTATGTCTTTTTCCTGAATGTGTTCTTGCCCATTTAATGAAATAAGCAGAACCAGTGGAAGTAATTAAGAAGGTGTCCTGAAGCTAACTGTTAAGAGACTTTGTGCTGCCACAATTGTCTTTAGTGTGTGTTTTCTCAGTTTGTTTCTATGTAAAGGATCTTGGGATGACTTTGTGCCCCCATTGTCCTTTGTATTTCACTATTTGGGAAATTGAGGTGGAGACGTTGTGCTGCACCTTATTCTACTGGTTATTATTCCCTATTTTAGTTGTTTGTCACTACCATAAAAGAATCTGGTTGTTTGCTACATACCACTTCTAAAAGAAGAGAAGTACCTTTTGTCTTTTACCAGGTTTTCTCATTTGTCTATGAACATCATCTCTAAAAAAAGTGATATGGATGGTGTAGTCCTACCCCTGAGTGTTATTTTTTGCATATATATATATATATATATATATATATATATATATATATATATATATATATAGGGAATCTCCCCTTGATGAGAGGAGAGATTCATCCCCTTTTGATGTGGTAAACTTGTAGACTTGGCTGACCAATTTCTTTATGTTGTGGTTGAAACCAACTAATTTTCCCATTAGTTAGCTGGTGACAAAATATTCACCCAATAGTTTTTGGTGACTCTGCTGGGGAAGAACACAAAGTTTGAAGCTTCAAGCTTCAAGCTCAAGCAAGGCCAGTTCTTTGCCATTTTTATTCTACAATCTTGGCAACTCCATGCTATATAAGAAGCCAAAGAGCTCAAGGTGTTGTTAACCCTATTTTTGAGTTGGTGCAGCAGGGCAATTTTGATTTGTTTCCTCCACAACTTCAAGTTCAATGAACTAGGAGTCTTCCTCTTACCAATACTAGGTCACCAATACAAGGTAGAGCTTATTTTTTGCTATTAGCAAAGCTTTGCCTATACATACTCCACCCAAATTTGTTATTCCCCCTTTACATAATCAAATTATGGCGGTTCAAGGCCCTTGGGGTAACTCTTTTGGCCCACTCAATTTAACTCCACCTCTACATGAGCTACCTCATAGTTCAAGGAATAATTTCCACAAATTCTTTATTGATGGGAGAGTTCATCTTGATGAACATATTGTAGCCTTCAGCATAGCCTGTGGTGTGATAGGTGTGAAGTATGAGGACGTAGCAGTCAGGCTATTCATAAAGACATTACAAGGTGCTGCTATAGACTGGTTCTATCAATTGTAGGCTCAGTCAGGGACTGACTGGAACACTCTTAAAGCTAAATTTGAATCCAAGTTCAAGCCTATAGAATATTCACATGCCCTATTGGCCCAGCTCATAGAAATGAAGAAGGAACCTCATGAACCTATGAGGGATTTCATAGCCAAATTTGACAAGCTGAAGAACAAGATTCTTACAATTCCTCAGCCAACACCTGAGAACCTTAAATGTTTTTTCATCAATTCGCAGCTGCCTAAAGTGAGTTTCTTATTGAGACGCGCTGGCCACATAGACCTTGTTGCTGCTCAGGATTTTTCCATTGAGGTAGAAGATGACCTTATCTTGGTAGGAAAGATAAGGAGAGATCCTAATAGAGGTAAATATTCTTCATCTTTTGAATACTCACCTACATGCACCACTGATCTAATGGTGCAGAAGCTAGCAAATGAGTTGTTATCTCTTAGAAAGCAAATGGTGCAAGGGATGTCATCTGCTCCTTCGTACAGAGATATACCAAGGAGGACATTCCCCAATTAGTCATACCAAGGTAATGCTACCAGGGATCAAGGGTAGCCAAATCATCTTCCTCCCCCATAAGGGAAGCTTTCCATTGAAGCAACACTAGCCAACTTAGTAGTTAGATTTATCGAAACATAATCTAATTTCTCCTTCCAGCCTGAGTTGAACCCAGAAGATGACATTGATCTCTTCATAGAAAACTAAGAAGAATCAGCTGGTGACTCCAACATTGGTTTCCTGAATTACCAGGATGAACCCAGAAGTGGAGGTAAAATAGTTGATGGATCATACATTGTATTCACCTGGTCCAAGAACCAGTTAGCCCAAAAAGTTGATAAAGAAAAAATAGAGTGACCTCAACCAACAATTTCAATTGCTAAGTGGGGAACCCCCTACCTTTCCAACTAAAGGACCTGGTGATCGCTAAAATAGTAAGTACCTCAAGTATGCCTTCTCCTCCAAATTCAATTTAACAGATCAGTCCTCCCCCCTAAAAACCATGTGGATGAATTGCCTTTCCTTGTTCCTAATTCATTTTAGATGTTTGACATAGTTGGCCATGTTAAGAAAACTAAAATTCAAATCTCTGAATTTGAATTCCTAAAATCCAACCCTAAGCAGTTGGATAAGTTGGTTTAATGTGTAAAAAATAAAATCATCCTTGTAGGACTAGCTACTCCAAAGGTGACTCCCACATCCACCTAGAAATAACCTTGTCATTACTCATGTTGTTCCTGGGAGGACAGAACCATTTTATATCTCCCTACTGATAAATGGACACCAGTTGAACAATTGCATCATAGACTCAGGTGTGTCTAACAATTTCATGCCTACCAATGTGGTAGAATCTCTTGGTCTCACATTGACCAAGAAATTTGGGAGATGTTTCTCTATGGAGAACAAACAAGTGCCACTACTAGGATAAATCAAGCATGCCCAATTTGCATTTACAACATTCTCAGATAAAAAGATCAAAATAACAGTCTTGGTGGCCAACGTCCCAGCCTCATATGACATTCTTCTTGGGAATTTTTTTTGCAAAGATGTTGGTGGTGAGTTAAGTATGGACCTATCTGAAGCAAGGATCTCGGTTAAAGGCATCATGTAGAGGTTGCTCCCTAAGAAGGAAGCAAAATATGTTGTCACTAAAAATTTAGCACCTGAAGCTCAAATTCTATTTGAGTCTTTAGGCATGGGTAATTACTTCTTATCTATGGAGAAGGTTCATGTGGTGACTGACGAAACTTATAAAAATGACAATCTAAAAGTTGGTTCAGACAGAATAGCAGAAGGATTGGTAAAACGCAATATAAGTGCAAAAGAATCCTCCCCTCCAAATGAAGAAAAATTGAAGATAAAAATAGTCCTTGATAATTTATGGATACTAGAATTGATGTCAGCTATTCCTCTACCGGTTTAAGAGTTGGGATTGTTTTGATATCTCCTCAAGGAGATATTTTTACTTCTTCATACAAATTGTAGTTCAGCAACACCAACAACACTGTTGAGTATGAATCTCTACTGCTTGGATTGAAGGTTGCTCAAAAAAAGGGTGCCAAACTCCTTCATGCTAAAGGAGATGCTGAGTTGGTGGTTTGCCACATGAGGAACCTGTACCAAACCAAAAATGAGAGATTGTGCCACTACCACAATCTAATTTGGGATTAAATTGAAAGTTGATGCTTTTAGCATCTCTACAATACCTAGGGAATTCAATGACTGAGTTGATGCATTCGATGTTTTAACAACTCTTTTGGTTTCTCACCTAGATTTTAAGGGAGATAGGTACACTATCAAACTTGTCTTTTGACCAACTGTGCTTGACAATGCCAATCGTTGGCAAGTGTTCAATAGTGACAACCAAATCATTGCCTTCTTGGAATAAAAATATAGCTTTAAGTAGCTTCACTTCAAAGGTAGTAAGCCTTAGAAGCTTGAACTAGCCCCTGAATCAAGTTCAGACGTAGGTGAATAATTCTTGTAACTTAAAGGGAATAAAATCCCAAAAGGCCTGGTTTCCCTTGAGAAGCTATTTGACAAGCATGAAAAGTTCATCAAATAGCAACAAATGGATTCAAGCTCCTCCCAGGAGTTTGACCAGATAAATATGGGTACCAAGGAAAATCCCAAGATGGTGAACATTGAGAAGTGTTGCACTATGGAGGATAAATTCAAGTTTACCGCTATACTCTGCCAATACATAGATGTTTTGGTGTACTCCTATGATGATCTAAAGTTGCTCTGA
>JARHVA010006132.1:85000-180000 GCA_037957365.1 Torreya grandis | reverse complement strand
ATCAAGAAGAAGACTAGGTTGCCTATACTTTTGAAGAGACATTTGAGATGAATAGACATACAGTTAAGGCAGATGCCCTATTCCAGTATGGCCCCTTGACAAAATTGAAAATGCATTCAAGGCATTAAATGCAGCATGGGCCATTCCATGAAACAAAGTGCCAAGTCTTTCTTGGCTGCTATATATTGTAATCTCTTATTTTATGAAAAAGGGATCTTTTTGGTTATCGAAAGTAAAACTTTGCCAAAATGAAAGGCGATTACTAAGACTTTGAGCTCAGATTGTTGATCATATTTCTTTATTTGAATATGAAAGTAGGCTACTTTCAGACTTTGTGTTGTAATAGCTTGTGTCATTTTAAGAGATTGTTCTTATGTCTTTTTCTTGAATGTGTTCTTGCCTATTTAATGAAATAAGCAAAACTAGTGGAAGTAATCAGGAAGGTGTCCTGAAGCCAACTATGGGGAGACTTTATGCTACCACAATTGTCTTTAGTGTGTGTTTTCTCTTTTTTTTTCTATGTAAAGTATCTTGGGATGACTTTGTGCCCCCATTTTCCTCCGTATTTCACTCTTTAGGTAGTTGAGGTGGAGAGTTTGTGTTGTACCTTATTCTACTAGTTACTACACCCTATTTCAGTTACTTGTCACTACCAGAAAGGAATTAGGTTGTTTTCTATGGACCACTTTTGAAAGAAGAGAAGTGCCTTTTGTCTATTCACCAAGATTTCTCCTTTGTCTGTGAACATCATCTTTGAAAAAAGAGAGATGGATGGTGTAGTCCTACCCCTTAGTGTTATTATATATATATATATATATATATATATATATATATATATATCTTCATATTTATAGGGAACCTCCCCTTGATGAGAGGAGATATTCATCCCCTTTTGATGTGGTAAAACTACGCACCTGGCTAACCAATTTCCTTATGTTGTGGTTGAAACCAACTATTTTTCCCATCAGATAGCTGGTGACAAAATATTTACCCAACACAATGATTGATTTTTGTTTATGCCTTACTTAATTTGGGATTAGACACATATATTTCTATTTTCTATTGCATAACTTGGGTTATTTTTTGACACAAAATTTGAAAACTACATTGTTTATGCCTTTATTTTGAAGAATCATTCTATCTCCAAGTGCCTTCTATTTAGTGACTCATACCAATTTGATCACGTTCATGTATAGAATTATGTGCCTAGTCAATGCTAAAGCATTTAAAATTTGTTAGATTAAATCACCCCTATGTTTCAAGTCTAGCTTTAGATGCCACATTTGGCTAAGAGTCCTAGCACATGCCTTGTTTGAGCCTAGCTTTTGATTGTACATTTGACCAAAATACCTAGAACTTTTACCTATCCTAGATTAGACCTATTTGGAACATCTTTGGACCTAGAGTTTGTCATCTTATTTTTAGTTCATTTACTTGATCCTGTTTGTGTGAGACATTTAACGTTATACTATTTTAAACAAACCTTTTCATAGTCCTTTTTGGACATACAACTCCATCCTTTTGATAAATTTAGATAGAGTTTGAGACTTTTATCTTTTCAAACATAACTTTTTAAAGTTTTTATAACTCTAACCCCTCTTGTCATGAAACATTTACCATTGATTTAACCATGTCTCACTATACACATAATGGATTCATGTATAATAAAGGATATAGAAATGTTGTCACACAAAAGGACTTTGTCCAAGACCCTTATGAAGATGATGTTGTTTAGGACATGGATTATTATGTAGCTTACAATGCTCAAATAGGGGAATAGAGTCTAGATCCTTTGTCCCATTCTTTGGTTAGCACACCTCTATACTCAGAGCAAGACCAAAAATAAATGGCCCAATATTTGGCTAGTGTACCTTTGATTGTAGAATAAGTCCAAAAATAACCTTGTTAAGTATAATGCCATCGAACTATGACCCTTATCTAGTTTATCATCACTTACTAGTAAATAAGGATGAGGTCTTAAATAGAGCCACAAAGATAGGGGTTAATTTTCTAACAGACTTTCTCCATGAAAACTTTCCAAGTCTAATAAGAGGGTCTTACAATGTGTCTTACAATCAGACTAATAAATAGGCCTCTTCTAGCAACCATCATGTTATAGTTCCAATGTCATATCAAGATCTTTATATGCTTGTCACATAAAGGGGCCTCATGTAGGACCACTTCATTAAATTCAAATAGCATACCAAACATATCAAAACATATCTCATAACTTTAATAATATGACCATGTGAAATGCACCTCTTATTATGTTAGTTCCTTAAAAAAGAGTCCTAATTGAGTTGATAGGGAAATAATATTAGGGTTTAGACCCAGTTGAGCAAAACACCTTGGTAAAAAACATGTCCCATACCCCAACTATTGAGGAAGTGTCTTCTACTTCTAAACAGAACATTTATCTAAACATAGTGGACAATACGCAAGTAACATCCAATTTAGACCAAATTTGTGTAAATGCATAGATAACTAGTAAATAAAAAATATGTGCCTTTATTTAAAACTATAAGTGATTCACAAATGCAAGGGGAAGGAACTTTAAACTCCCAACTATAAATAACTACCTCAATCTTCAACCAACTACTTATTCAATCACTCAACATCAAGGATTAGGTAGTCAACCAAAGACTAGTGCCATACCACAACAAAATGTGATGAATCTTAGTCCACTTTAATAGGTGACTAGTAAAATTCCATAATAATAGGAATTTTCTAATGTACCCACACAATAAAGGTAAAACATATTGCCTCCTCAAAGGTAAAACATATTGCCACCTCAACAAGGGGAAACCAATGTTCCACTTCATTAGGTAGTGATGAACATACCTCTTCAGTCAAAGACTAACATGATGATCCAAAACCAAATGATGTCTACCCAATAACATACTAGTATTGGTTAGTGACAAATGTTGAATCTCTAATATGCATCTACTTCCTAATAAGGATTCATGTAGCCAAGAGGTTCCAATGTTCCAAGAGTACCAATTAGGCAACAACTACATTTCATGCGAAATGTTCCACAAGTTCAATGATAGGGCCTTGGTTCATAAGTTCCCCTTAATCAATAAGGTATGACTAGTCGATAGCATGTCCTTATTTAACCCCAACATGAATATTAAATCCATATTTCTCCATCCCAACCATAGTATTCCCAAAACTAAGAATATATACCCAATACCAAACAAAATATCATACCACAACACATCTAATTTCAACAATAGTATCATAATCCATAAATGCATATTCCTAGTCCATTCCCTAACCAATAAAACATTTCCCAATAAATGCCTTCATTATACCCTAGTCAAAGTAATCCACTTGTGACTACACAACCTCCACCTCAGGCTAATGATCCCACCAATTTCCTTACATAGGAATTGTAATAAATGAAGAATTAAATTATCCTCATCCAAAATAGTAAACAGACAAATAAATTCAAGTTGGATGACATGTGTTACTACCCTTTAAACATGGATTACTTGAAAATACCATTTCCTCCATGATACAAACCACCAAATTTTAACAAATACAAGGGGAAAGGTTACCCCAAGGCCCATTAGATGGAATTATTTGTTGCATGCTAACCAGTGGCCTATAGTGACATATACCTATTATTTTTATTTCTATGTATCTTAGTAGGACAAGCATTGGAATGGTTTTTTAATTTAGCAAAGAATTCAATTTCTAATTTTTATGATCTTTTAGACATGTTCATGCAGCACTTCTCTTACAATCTTGAGCATGAAATTTCATTGGTAGAATTTATGAAATAAATATAAAAGGTTGAATAAAGATTTTCAACCTATCTATAGTGATGGAGATCCATTCCAAGACAATTTACCCATAGTCTACCAGACAAGAAACTAGCTAATGTGTTTACCAAGAATCTACATAATGAGATATCTTGCAATCTAAAGTTGCATGTGCACATACCTATAAATAAATCATTGACAAAGTTTTGTTGATAAAAATATCCATTATTAATAATAGAATCATTAAACTTACCTCATAAAATCATATTCAAAACCAAAACTATAAAAATGGCCAAAATCAGAGCCATGTCCAAGCGTAAATGTAACAACCTGCCTAGGCCAATAACTATGACAAACCCAAGAAATTCAATTTCAATAAGAATGTTGTATGTAATGTATTAATGGATTCATGACATGTAAAAATGGTGAAAACACCATCTACTCAACCTATGCTACATTTACAAGTTATTCATAACCAAAAACCTCTTTGAAAAACATGGCAAGTATAATAGGCTAGACTAGAGAAACAAATGCACCAACCTATGCCTTTGAAAAGCCCTTCTTGAAGGAGAACTATGCCTACTCATCACATCTTTAGTGACATTAGAAAGCCTATAAAATCTATGTTTCACCAACTAATCACAACTAATTTAATTAACTAACCTATTCCAAAACACTATCCTTAGGGTACTGACTATATAGACTGGTATAGGCCAAATAAATTCTATGAGTATCATCAGGTCAATGGACACAACTTGTACTATTGTGTGAAAATTAAACATGTGATTGAGAATATGTTAGAAAATGCGGAAATGAAATTACAAAGTAGAGATTCCATATTTAATAAAAATATGAGAATCTATCAAAATCATTTTCCCCAACATAACAACCGACAACAATAATGATGACATTGACACCAACAACAACATTATCAACAATCAAGGTAAAACCAATAAAACCAATAAAATCATAAATAGAACCAATAATGTAAAACCAATTAATAGAATCAAGGCTAGAAAGATGCCAACAACTCATAAACCTACCATGTAGTTGCACATGACTATAACAAGGTTGTAAGACATATTATAAGAGGTCACATAAACACCATTCCCATTCATCCAAGACCAAGTACCAATTAGTTGAGACCATTACTAATCATTCCCAATCAACCAACCCATGTCAGTAATCCTTCCTTGAATAGGGACCTCATACAAGTGAACCAAAAAGTATGAAGTCCCACTTTTAGAATTTATATTGATAACTCATCATTAGCTCATGACTATGCACAACTACACTAGCAATCAAGACTTATCATATCTAGTCTCCCTCTATGATCATTTGTTAGAAATAATGGTCATGTATCTAATCCCTATTATGTAATCACAACTTAGAAATAAAAGATTACCATAAAAGATCCACATCAATCTACCATTTCACCCATCATACAACCAACCATTTTGGCTAAGAACAAGCCATTTACCATTGTGAAAGACAATACATTTGATATTGTGGAACAATTACAAAAGATGCCTACATAAATATATATTTTAGATTTATTGCATATGTCCACTATCTACAAGAACATCTTTATAGAGTTTCTTGACCAGTCGCAAGTTCCTAATGACATATCTCTAGACAAATTTCAAGCTTTGGCTGGACACCTAACTCTAGGTCAATAATTAACCTTCAACCAAAGTAATAAGTCATCACTTGGACACTTCATAACAATCCATTATACATCAAAATTTTCATAATGTGGTACAAGGTGAAGTGTGTCCTCATAGACAATGGAATGGACCTAAATATTGTTTCTCTAAAGTTCAACAAGATCCTTAGGTACATGACAATAGATCTCTAAGAAGAAATGATCAAATTCAAAGCCTACAACAATGTAGAACAATAATCACAAAGCACCATTATATTTTCATTTATCATTGGTCCCTTGACCCACAATACATTATGCCATGTGTTAGACCTCAATTTGTCATATAATATGCTTTTGTGTATACCTTGGATACATGAGATTTATACAATCCTATCAACATTGCACTAGTGTATTAAGTTCTCACATTCACATATGGATGTTACTATTCCAAGATATTTTTATCCATATGAGCATTATAAGCATTTAAAGGTCAAGTAAAAAAACTATAACTACCATTTTTACATGAATCTAGTTGATAAGAAGGACAAGGGGAAACAAATACTTGTTGATTCACCAGAGACCAATTACATTGACCCTGATACCCTTGATTCACTTTCCCACATGCCACCTCCTAATGTTTTTAATCATTACACCATCTCATATAATGGCCCAGGATAGTATTTGACCCATGGTACATTACACATTGCCAAGGTTACATAGAACCCAAAGTCCTTTTGAAGACCAAAAGCCAAACCACCTTGCAGAGAATGGCAAAGAAAGTAAAATCCAAACTACATAGTCCATCACCTATCACTTTCATACGAACCTTTGGCCAAGAATAGGACCCTCTTATAGGTGATGAATCATGGTTGTATAATGACAAATTGGTTGATTGTTACAAAAATTCTAAATAACCCATCACTAATTGGATAATAGAGAACCAAGCCTATGAAGGAAGAGGCCTCAGGCCAAATCAATAGCAAATACTTGAGCCAATTTGTATGACTCGATACAAAGGAATCTATGGTCTTGGATTTCAAACACCTAGGGATGATCCCACATATCTTATTCTAGTTATATCACCAATGACTAGTGATGATGATACTAATAGTGAAGCAGAGTCTAATCATAGCAATTTCGATGACCAAACCTAGACCAATTTATTTTACACCAATACCATTTATACCCTTCAACCAATTGTTCACCATAATCCACTTCCATTATATTATCCCCAATTGATATAATGGGGCCAACAAGAATCAAACGTGTCAGTTTATGATTTTGAGAATGATGAGGCCTTGTACATTTTTTAGGCTTTGGGGACAATGCTTTTCTTGGAGAACTGTAAACAAGGGTTCTCAATCAAAATAGATCTTGAAGCCTATTTTGGAGAATGGGTGAATACCCTTACCCACAAACAATTAAATAAAACATTGAGGTCCCAAAATGAAAACTTCTTTGAAGTGATTTTGGATTAGGGAAATAGTAAAAATAAAGGTCAGTCTAGTGGTGAAAAACTATTTTAAGCATCATTAGATAGGGGTTTTAAACCTTCCTCAAACATAGACTAGGATACTACCAATGATGAACTTGTCTATAGGTCTGATTTTAGTCTTGAAAAGCAACAAGATTTGATTAAATCATCTAGGAGACCACTAACAATGAACTTATCTAGGGGTTTAGGTTTAGTCTTAAAGAATAACATGATTTGGATTGAATCATCCAAGAGTTTCAAAACTTATTTGTTACATGGTCATCCCTACCCTTGTGGGATTTTGATTCATCATGCTTAGGAGAATTCAAAGAGTTAGTCCTAACTGAGGACTCTACTATTATAGGTTAGTTCAAAATCTTTGCCCACTATTATTAGAAATAGTTGGACCCTTCTACTAGAGGATATTATAGAGGTAAACATCAAGACTCTAAATGACCTTAAATGGATCAAATTAGGCACTTTCCTCACTAATAAAAAGAGTGAAGTCTTTACCAACCTTTTGAGGGATTTTATTGATATATTTGCATGAGTTTACTCTGATATGCCTAGTTTGGACCCCACCTTGGTTTTACACTACCTTTTGTACATCTTGATGCCAAACCTATTGAACAAAAATTGTGAAAGGTGCATCTTCCCATTACTATATTAATGAAGAAAGAGTTAGAAAAGCACTTGGAAACGAGATGTATTAGGCCAATCAACTACTCTAACTAGATCTCCAATGTTGTGCTAATTAACAAGAAGACAAAAAGAATCAAGATCTATACTAATTTCAAAGACATAAATAAGACCTACCCCAAGGATGACTTTCCTCTGCAAAACATTGACATGATTATTGATTCCATAGTAGGATATAGAATGCTTACACTAATGGATAGATTCTTAGGCTAAAATCAAATCTGAATTACACTAGAAGACCAACATAAAATAACATTCACCACTCCCCAGGGAAGCTTCTATTATGTGTTTATCCCATTTGATCTCAAAAACACAAGGACCACCTATCAAATATCCATGACCATCATATTTCACGATATGATGCATGACATTATTAAAGACTACATAGATGACATACTCAGTAAATCAAAGCTTAGGCCAATCATCCAACCACACTAAGGAAGATATTTGAATAAATGCATGAATACAATGTCAAGATCAACCCTAATAAAAAAAAATTTGGAGTACCTTTAAGCATTAAAGTCAATCTAGCCAAAGTACAAGCCATAACAAATATGCCACCACCAACCAATTTGAAGTACTTCCATAGTTTGTAGGGAAAGACAACATCTACTAGACACTTCATCTCTTAGTTAGCTGACAAGTGCCACCCATTTACACATCTACTTAAAAAAGGGGTATAATTTTTCTAGGATGATGAATGCCAGAAAGCTTTTCACCTTTTAAAGGACTATCTAGTAAATTCACTTGTTTTATTGCCTCTAATGCTAGAGAAACCATCCCTTCTATATCTATCATCCATAGAAAAATCCCTGGGAGCACTTCTAGCTCAACATAATGATAATGTAAAGGATTATGTCATGTATTATCTAAGCCATACATTGATCTTGTATGAGCATAATTATACACCCATTGAAAAAGACTATTTAGTTATGGTCTTCAAAGCTCAAAAACTATGACATTGCATGTCAAATAATAAAACCATGGTCATTTTAAAAGTAGATCCACTCAAGTATCTACTATCTAAAATAACTTTACAATGCCACATGACAAAATGGATCATGCTTCTTAGTGAGTTTCAGATAAAATATGTCAACTAAAAATCCATCAAGGGGAAATCTCCTACAGATCAACATGCCAAAGCACCACTTGTAGATACAAAGCCACTAACATTTCAATTCCCAGATGAATCCATTATGACCATCATTAAAACACCTCTTTAATATCAGCATTCAAATCTATATTTTGATGGATCATTCACAACACATGGTTTAGAGACAGGGTTGTTGTTCATTACATCATAGGGTGATCTAATCCCTAAATCATTCAGAATCAACTTTCCTTGTAGCAAAAACATATCTGAATATGAAGTAATCATTGAAAGGATTCAATAGGTAGTACAATGAAACATACATCATCTACAGGTTTATGGTGATTCATAGTTAATCATCAATCAGTTTACAAATCAATTTTAGACCAAAGATGCCAAGCTGGTATCATAAAAGGCCATGGTCAACACTCTCAGATAGTAGATTGTTGGCGTAAAGTTTAAATATATACCAAGGGCCAATAATAGAATAATATATGACATGGACACTTTTATATTATTGATTCAACAAATAAATATGGCCAAAGAATACCAGTTTCTCATTGAAAATTTGCTAGTGTTAGCTCATGAACCTTCAACTATCACAATGATCTTTGATATTGTTGGTCCTAGATCTACTTAGTATTTAGACCTATATACTTAGCTCCATGATCAAATTATGTCAATTGACTTATCCTATAAATAATCTAAAGAAGCCTTTATCCATAATGCCACATGTTATACTTTATTCAGACCAACCCTATACCATTACAATTTTGACAGAACTCTATTTCATTATTTACCTTCAATAGAATATACATTAGCATTATGGTAAGTTCATGAAGGATTATGTGTAACCCACAGTAATGGGTCTATCCTATCTAAAAATCTCTTGTGTACTAGGTACTATTGGCCAATGATGGACACAAATGTAGATGCATATGTAAGAAGATGTGATAAATGTCAATGGCATGCCAATCTGATTCATGCCCCAACCAAGACTTTGAAACCAATGCATAAACCATGTCCATTTGCTACATGGGGCCTGAATCTCATTGGGAATATTAATCCAACCTTATTTTATGGCCACAAACATATCCTCTCCACCACCAAATATTTAACCAAGTGGGTTGAAGCTATATCCCTCACGTGACTGAAAGAAAATTTCCAAATTTATATTTAACCATCTCATTTACCACTATTATATCCCCTCTGACATTATATCTCATAATTTTGGATCATTTAAAAAAATGTATGTCAAATTTCTATGTGTTGATTACAAGATTAAACAAAAAAAATTCATGGCATATTAACCACGAGGTAATGGCTAGGTAGAATCATCAAACAAAACCATTGTCAACATCCTTAAAAATATTGTCAATGATGTGAGATGCAATTGGTACCTTCAAATATTTATCCCCCTTTGGGTATATCTTACCAATCCCTACACTCCCATGGGATCCACACCATACTCACTTGTTTATGAAACTAAGGCCATTCTTCCTATTGAGGTTTAGTTGCCTTCTTTATGCATCTCTTTGAAGCATGTCTTAGATGATGAAGAATATCACGTATATCACCTATAAAGAGTTGGAGTTACTCAATGAGAAACATTTGGCCATAGTAAACAATCTACAATCATACCATAATTGACTCTATAGACACTACAATCGGTGTGTGAAAATAGATAATTTTAACTTGGTGTTCTTATTCTTAAAGAATACCACTAAACCAAGAAGAAACATAAAGGCAAGTTCAAACCCAACTAGGTAAATCCTTTCATCATTGTTGTAGACTATAGTGCTAGAGCATACAAGCTATCTACATGAAATAGAGATGAACATGATGAGCCGATGAGCATTATACATCTCAATAATTTCTTTGCTTAAATTACTTAGTGTATTGTCTATGAGAACCATTTTAAATTATACCATAATATCAAATTTATTCTTTGTACCATGTCATTGTACCATTCTATCACTTTGTCATTCTACCATACACTTTTTATCAACTGATCTATTTCATACATCCCTACCTAGCCCATTTGACCTTGTTTCTATTCCATTGGTTACAAGGCCACTTTCAACATAAAGATTAAAATAATTTTTTTATCATTTGTTTCAAGTATTATAGATAAAGGCTATACTTTTAGAGTAGAATGACAGAGGTTTGGCAATTTCCTCTTTCATTTCTTGTTCCATTTTATACCAAGTGTGTCTGATTACAATCACTTTTGGACAAATCAGTGTCTGACCATCTTACTACTAATTATAGCTACCTGTAGACAAATTAGTATCATTGGCTTATGTCATTATTTCCTAGTTATAATTACCTATGGGGAAACTACTGACAACACTTGTTTATCATGCCTTCAAGTACCACCTTGTAATGCTTATGTCATATTATGCCATTATACCAGTTTTGCCTATTTTAATTTGAATTAGCTACTACATTAGTTACATTCCTCTACTATAAGATGGAACTATAGTGACATGAGGTCCCATCCTAGAACTATGTAGGAACTACTCAAATCATGTTGAGTTCAGCTCTATCACCTCTTTGTCATGCTCTCACCATTTTGAGAGTAATAATAAGGTTGAATGTTCTTGCCATTTTATGATCAACCTAAGCCACGATATCATCATTTTACAAGTATTTTTTATGTTTGAATTCTCTCACTATTTTTTGAGATTGGACTGTTTAGTGTCTCATCATTATCCATTTGAGTTGAGATGATCTAAAATTCTAAAAAACACCTTTCTAATAAAAGTCTAAATAATTTAAAATAATGCCCATTAACTACTTCTTTGCCTTAAGGATTCTGGGAACCCTCGCTAAGTCACAAGAAACCACTTGTCATTTATTTTCCAAATCCTTGTTGGCCCTCTTGTCTCACCTACTATCACCATTTTATGAGCTCATTCCCATATTTTTCTATCACATTCATCATGTTTCCCTTTTCATCATTTTCTTCTATCCCATTTCATAGGAGAACTACATTTGACCTAATGTTTTTGTTATATCTCACATCCATGGAACTATGTAGGTAGCATCTACTTCCCTAGTGCATCTGGAGAGAGCTCAACCACAATTTCCATTTTCTTATCTTCCCCATCTTGTGTGTTTGTTAAGTTGTCTCTTATTTTCTATGGCAATGTTCGTTGTCTTGTTTATGTCATGTTATTTGTACTAACATTATGATTAACCATTATTTATTTGTGGTCTATCTTTATTTTCTTTTTATTTTCTTAGTGTTTTGTTTATTTATTTTTCTATTTTTTTGCATTATTATTGAGCCTTGATTTAGTCTATATGCATCCATTGGGCGATTCCTTAGACATTATTTTTGAATCAATCCATATTCAGTCATCAACATTATCATCATGGTCTTTATCATTGGTGTATTATTTTAACTTGAGTATTGGATCATGTGTCAGTCCTTATGCATATTTTAGCCAAGTTCCTCATGGCATTCTATTATGATGCCTACCATTATATGTTATAGCAAAAATCAGCTCAAGGAGTCTACATGGTAATGCAATAGCTATATCTCTTTGGCATCAACAAAACACCTGATCTAATCTAAATCATATCCCAAATAGAGTAATTAAATAATGAAATAATTTTCTTCTTTGCTAGTTAGGATGAGTATCTCCCTACTAGCATGTTTACCTAATTCATCTTTCAAATTTATTCTAGTTTGCCATCATGTTTCCCACTATCGGGTTCTAATGCTTATAACCACCTCTGGGCAAATCATTATATACTATCCCACTTTCATTTTCTAATGATTCTAACTTTCTTTGGGTAAATAATTATATTTACATCAATTTGAGGGTTAATAATTATAACCACCTTTGGGTAAATCATTCTATTTCTTCTTCCTAACTAGGGCATGTTTTTCTTAATATAATGATTATAACCACCTTTGGGAAAACCATTATCTATATCCACCCAATTGGGGCATGTTTTAATATGACCAATGATTATAACCACCTATGGGTAAATCATTATCTTTCCCTTTTTCTGATTATAACCACCTTTGGTAAAATTAGTCTCTTGCTACCCTTAGTCTTTTTTGATGATTATAACCACCTTTGGGCAAATCACCATCTTTTTTTATCCCACATATGCCAATAATTATAAATGCCTATGGTCAAATCATTTTATTTATTTTCCCTACCTGGAGTAGTGCCATATGCCACTGATTATAACCACCTTTTGGCAAATCAATCTTTTTGACCCCATTTAATCTATTTCATCCAATCATTTCCTCATTTTGAGGGACCATTTTCTAACCCCTTTGTCAACCGATCTCTTGAGGGGGCACCTATAGTTCATCCATTATCATTGAGATCATAAGCATAAAGGAATTTTTCATTCTTTGAGAACACGTTACTATGCATATAGCTTGAAATTCCTTCCCAAATAGGGGAAAATTGTCGACACCTAAAATTGGCCACTAATGGATTCATACCAAACTTTAGATTGATTTCTACAAACCATTGCACATTAACCCTAAAATTCACTAAATATACCAAATTCACCTATTTAATACTCCTCAAAGCTTGTAATCCCATTAAGACATCCCTAATTAGGGTATCTTACCATATAAAATAAAAACCTCTCATAAATTCATCTCCAATAATCATACAACATCATAATCTGTAATTTGTTCTATAGACCTATTAAATGGGGCAAATGCACATAAGAATTAAATCAAATCTCCAATATGCTAAAAATCCTAAGCAAAATTAATTAAAATGATAAACCATATTAAATTCCTAGTTGAATTATCCATGTGTAATTAATGAAATTTAAAAAAAAAGTAAATTAAAAAATCAAGCATATCCTAGGTTTTCGTGATTACCTTCTATGAGTTATCAAGCCTTTCGAAATATCAAAAAATATCTCACCCATGTCTAGTCATTGTAAATCATGAGGTTTTGAAACCTTTTGACTCTAATTGGGTTAATTAACTCACTTAGGTTATGTTTAAACCTATTTCATGCTTAAACAACACTCTAATTTAGCTTGAGTTAAGGTTAGTTTCTAAACCTGTAAATACAATCATTTGCCTCTTCATTTGGAGAGCTTGGAACATAGTAAAGTTATAATGTAGGATTTATTGCATGATTAAAAGCTATAGTGTTATAATTCCAAAATCACAATCATAAGCCATACCAAGCAAGCCAATATAATGGTTCTAGGGAGAGAAGGAACCACACAACCTCTATTTGTTGAAGACTCTTTGGGCACAAGGGGAGCAAGCCAAATGAACACATCATTTGGAAAATTCAAGGAAGGTAAGAGATATTGTTTATTTTTCATTTTAGTTGTTCTTAAGTTTTTTTTTTCACTAAGCTCTCCTTATGATCTAGGTCTAGATCTGTTATGGTTGTTATTGCATTTATTTCATTGTTTTATATGAAAACTAACACTTGATCTAACCTCTTCTCTTGAGTTAAATTCTTATGATCAAAAAATTAAGAGTCTTAATTAATTATTGGGTGAAATACAATGTTTCATTAAATTTTAAAATATAATAATGAGTACCTGCAGTCACTAAAAACTCTCATAGGTGGTCACAATCCAAAATTCATAGTCTAGGTCTATAAGGCTTAAAACTAGGCATAGGCACTCATGGCCTCTATCTTGTTTCAGATGACTACATTAATATTAAAAACCATATTATTAATTTCAATGGAGATTAAAAGATGGATCAGAATAAATTTTTTTCATGGAGTTACACAAAATTGGTCATTCAAGCTTAGTTTCCTCTTAGGCCTACTCAGAATGCATAGGAGGAACTCTAAGGTCAGTTTCTTTTGCTCACACATGTAAGGATAGTTTTCATGGTTCCTCAAGGATTTGAGGGTATTTTATTAGTGTCCTTAGATTATCCTTAGTGAAATTTATTTGTAAATTCAACATTTGGTTTTTATGAATCATTGCTAAGAACCTAAACATTCAAAAACCCTCCTAAACCCTTACCTAGACTTGATGGAGAAGATATGGATAATTATACATTTAAAGGTATTTAAATGTCCTATAAACTGATTTTTAATTGTCTATAACTCTCTCAAGATCCTCATCATCTATTTTTTTCATATTATCATCTATATAGATAAACCTATTACTATGTTTCTTATAGGATTTGATGTGTTTAATAGGTACATAGCAAAATAGACAAGTGAGAGTCTTCTATGGAGGTTTTTAGTGACTTGTTTCAACTATTTATACTCATTTTTAATATTATTTATACATGAAAATCCCTCTGATACATTATTCATTACAGTTAGTCTTGAACCAGATAGTGTGGAAATGAAGTTATGACCTAAATGTCATTTGATAAAAATGGTTTGAGGTTTACATTAAGGTCTATGATAAACTAGAGTATAAAGAGGATTTATGTATATGTCATAAAACATCTTCAATGAGCTCCCTTATAAAAATACAAGTCACCTTGATGACAAGTGTGAAGACAAGGCCTAGAAGGAAGAATGAGTGGTTGTTATATAGTGAATGACAAGTGGTGTAGAAGAGGATATCAGTTGAGGGGTGTATGTAGGTTGTTATAATATTTTTTCCACATCCACTAGATATTTTAAATGTGTCAAATATCCATGTGTAATTTTTAGATAGGTAGGTGGGCACATCATCAAACATGGTTGTTCAATTGAGAACTATGAAGTACATCTATGCCAACCTAAAGGATATGTCATGTTTGTGACAGGAACGTGTCCAATACCATTTTAGGGTCTATTTTCCACTTTGTTATATTAGATTATAACTAATTTTCATAGTTTTACACTTTGTCTTGTGACCCTTCCACTTATCCTCTTCTCTCTCCTCTCCTATGATCTATAAATGCAAGTCATTTTAGCATTTGTATCTAACACACACCTATTATGGCAAATACCTGATGGTTTGGCACTTTGTTTTACATTTGAATATGATTCTAAATTATATTTTATCTCTATAATATCTTTCCTAAGTGTGTTAAGTGTATTATATTTTTGAAAGTGATTGATGTCTTCTCCTTTCTTTCATTTTGCTCTTGCATGTTTTAAGTGAGTGATATCTCTTTTAATAGGTTTCATAAAGTGTATGTGTTTATTAAGTGTGATTTCAACTGTGAGAGGGACTAGTAGTGTCTAGTATCAGACCTTATTTTCATCCACCTCTGTACATGCATATAAATTTGCCTCTATGATAAATACATATGCTATAAGGACATAGATTTAAGGTCAATTGTAGTAGTCTCTTTTCATGGTGCAAATGCAAGTGTGTTGTGTCGACTTATATTCGGTGTATCACCTGATTATCATAGTTTAATTTGTGTATCCTTCTTCCATTTTCACCCATAATTGATTGGTTTAGTTTATTGTTTGATCTTAAGATATAAATCAAGGGATATATCCCTTTAACCTAAAGGTTCACCTCTACTAGAGGCAACCCACAAGCCTAGAGGTAATCCAATGTTCCACTCAATATAGAAAAGGATTTAATAACCTTTCTAAGGATTAATATTGAGTGATAATAATTGTACCATGCTAGATGGGACTAAGGTCAAAAAGAATGGAAGGATTTTTGGTGTGTTCCTCCTCTTATCATCTTTTGTAAAAATTCAAGCAAACACTAATGGTGACCCTGAATGCAAAAATATAGTTGTAAACAACCTAGGTATTTATTATAAATTTTTTGATTAATTATTATGTTTCATGTTACTAATGAAGTTGATATGGTTGGTTATGTTGAGAATCCATATTTTTACCTCGCTACCAACCTTGTTATTACCCATGATATATCCCTCAACAATCTTATCAAGGTTGTTATCATTCCTATGATCTATGACAACCCTATGATCATCCTATTCCTTCTCCATATGAAAATAATTTTCTTGAACAACCTTATGAAGAATATTATGAAGAAGATTATGAGGAAAACTATAAGGAAGAAAATCTTAAAGATCCTAAACAATAAATCAAAGCTCTTAAGATGCAAGTTATTGAAGGAGAAATCCAAACTCTCAAGAGACAAATTATTGGAGACATCCTTCAATAAACTATACCTATCCCTCTTCAAGAATCATATTATTTTCCATATCAATTTTATCATCCTTACCCTCATGAAAAAAGTTACTATCCTAAAGAAGAGCCAATCTAATCCTCAAATGATACCAATAGCTTTCAAACTCCAGCTTGGAACCAAATAGTAGAGTCTTGGGGAAATAAAGGTGAAGAGAGTGAGAACCAAGAGGTGGATGTCCATGAAGAAAATCTTGTTTTTGTTTAATATCCATTTCTTTTTTCCCAGATATCATTTATCTTTTCCCTCATGGAAGTTTATCCAAGAATAGTTTTAACATGAAAAATAAGCCTTAATAGAGAAGGTGGGTGATCAAGTAACAAATGATAACAAATTTCAAGATGATAATGAAAATCATGAGGTGGTCATTGAAGGAAATGAAGTGTTAGTAGCCAATCAAAATTTTATCTCTTTAAAAGTTATTCCATGTGTCTCATTCCATCCCTATGCTAATACATGATACCTCCATCACTACTCTTAGTCCCTCTTCAAACCATGAACCAATTTACCACCCTCCCACCTCATCCCCTCTTGAAGTATAACCTATCTTATTGAAGGTAAAAAAATAAGAACAAGTTTAGTGTATAGTTGATCAAGAAGATGTTTCAAGAATTTATAATTAAGAGATCACCATAAGGACTCCCCTTGGTGAAGACAAGTGCATTTCAATCTTCTTGAGTGAATAAAAAAATGCTGAAGGTCATGTTTTAGCTATCTACAAAGAGTTTAGTCAAGACATGAAATAAGAGGTGCTTGAGAAGGATATCACATCTAGTGAGTTAGTTGATGTTAATGTGTATGAGAAAGATATATAACCTAAAAATATAAAAAAAAAGTTGTTACTACTGCTATGGAACAATATGATTTGTGGCAAAGATTCTATGAGCTATGTAGCAAATTTGAGGCCTTTCAAAGGCATATAATTATTTCTATCTAAGTTCAATATATTGTTGAATATAATTTTCCATTTGAACTACAACATGATATCTTCCGAAGCATCAATATTTTTGAAGTGGTATCTAATGATCTTGTAGTTGATAAGTAGCTTCACCTCACTCAAAGTACCATAAAGGTCAAAGAACCATAATTGTATGAAGCATCATTAGGTCAAGTTAAAGTTGAGAAGCATCATGAAGAGATGGTTGATTCAAAACAAGAATTCATCATCATAGGTGATATGTTTGTATCTAATGTGGTTTCATTATAAATCATGCCAAAGATAGTGGCAATCATGAAGGAGTTGGAAACACAAATTCCAATTATGAAAATGTAATATGCTTCATGTATTCCTTTACTTCATGGAATAAAAAATTGTTAAAGATTCCCATTTGATTCAAGAGTAAGAGTTCTATCCATTTTATTATTTGCATAATTTAGTTTGTTTGAGTTGTGTGTGTTTTCTATAAGTGTTTAGAAGAGCACAAGTGTATGCTTTAGTTTCTTGTCTTATGTGTTTTTTTCCTATTTTTTGTTTGGTGTGGTTTTGAGGTCTTTTCATAGGCATTTTAGTACCAAATGTAGTGTATAGGTGAATCCATTACCCAATGGATAAGAGAAGGAAACTATTCCTTGTGATCATAGGAATCCAAGAAAGGAGGTTAGTATAGTGTTAGTTCAAGAAAATAAAAACACACTAACACTTACACTCCTAGCATAGAAATTAGAGAGAGCTTAGTAAAAAAATACTAACTAAGAGCACAACTAAAACATAAAATATACAAATCCTTTACCTTATTTAGGAGCTTTAAGTGGCTTACTCAGCTTGTGCATCAGGAAGTTTTTGGCAAATGAATCTTGTTGGATCCTTATCTCCTTAGCACCATTGTATTTAATGTGGCTTGATCTTGATTTGGCTCAAGATTTTTGAAATATAACACTACTTTTAATAATAAAGATTATATCTCTCTCCAAATTTTCATTATAAATTTGTCTAATGAGAGCTTAAAAGTTAAAATGCATGGCATTATATTTATAGCATAAGGATTTAACTCTCACCCAAGGTGAGTTAGGGTTGAGTTAAGGATTAAAATGGGTTCAAAACTAACCTAAGAGAGTCAAATATAACCTTGGTACAGTTAATAGTTTTCAAGTAATTATGATTGCAATTACTAGGCATGGGTCTCCAAAATTGATATTTTAGGATATTTTCAAAGATCTTGACAACTCATAAAGTCAATGATGAAAGGCAAGAATATTTTCAATTTTTGAATTTCCTTTTTTAGATTTTCATTAATTTCAAAATGATAACTCAAATAGGCATTTAATTTGGTTTATCTTTTTAATTAATTATGATTAGTTTTTTAGCATTTCCAAGATTTGATTTAAGTATGCAAGTGCCCCACTTAATAGGTCCATAGGCCAAAGTTATTATTGTCATGCCACAAGGTGATTAGGGATGAAGATGTGAGAGGTTATTATTGAATATGGTAGGATTACCTAATTAGGGATGCCTCAACATGATTTTGAGCTTTGATGAATGATGCAAAAGAAAATTTGGAATGTTTAAGGATTCTTAGGTTTAATTTATAGTAGCTGGTAGGAATCAATCTAAAGTCTGATCAAAAGCTAGTTGTGGCCAATTTTAGGTGTCTATAGTTTACCCCTATTTGGGAAGGCATTTCAAGATATAGGAATAGAAACATATTCTCAAATAATGAAAATTTATATATGCCTATGAATTCAATGGTGATGGATGCACTATAAATACTCTCTCAAAGGAGCGGTCGACAAAAATGGTCAGTGATTGGTCCCTTGAAAGGAGGAAATGATGGGAACAAAAATATAAAAAGGATGGAAGAGATTGATTTTTCCATAGGTGATTATAATTAGCAACATAGGTAGGATAAAAGATGAATGAAATTAACCCATGAGGGAGATTAATGCAATTGATAGAATGCTTACATGCATTGATTTATAAAAAATGCTAACTTATCGAAAGGTGGTTATAATTAGTAATAACTATTGACACACTAATTTTCCCACAAGTTATAATTTGTGGCAAAATCACACACCCAATTTGGGGTAAATGAGTCAAAATAATGGCTTATCCATGGTCAGTTATAATCATTATGATGACCTAGATTAAAAAAATGATATTTGATTATGCCCTAGTAGGGTAGAATTGCAAGAATAATTCAAAGATATAACATGTTATACATATTAATATGAGTGGGAACAACTATAGATGTGATGGTCTAATGACTAAATAAGCCACAAACAACTAGACACATAAGGATGTGTAAATGTATGATAGAGATGATTCAAAAAATAAGAATTTATCAATGTTAATGATTTAGTTATACCTACCAATGTGGACATGATCATCATTATCAACATTGATACATTGAAAATTGTCAATAGGATGATTTGAAAAAGAAGGGTGGGAGAATTTGTCAAGGTTGCCAAGGATAAACTTCTATAACTCCATTTCTTATAAGATTACCTGAGCTGATTTTTATTATAGCACATGAAGGTATGCATCATGATATGAAACACCATGATAAATTGGTTGAAATTTGTATAAGGACTAACTCTTAATCCAATAATTAATTTAAAATAACACACTAATGATAAAAACCATGATAACAATGTTGATTTATAAATATGAATAGACTCAAGATTAATTCACAAGGAATCACCTAATAAATGCATATAGACTGAGTCAAGGTACAAAAATGAAATTAAAACAACAATCAAAAAACTACACAAATGAATAATCAAATAAACACATAGAAAACTTGAAATAAAAAGTAACATTATGCATCATATCATCAACCATGTCAACTTCCATGTGTGAAGGCTCAATGGAATGATAAATGAGTGGTGTCTCCAAGTAAGGATATATGCAAAGGGAAAGGTCACACCCCCAATGATAGTGGCATGGATTAGAATAATGAATAGAATTGTCCCAGTAGGTTAGATCAAGGATGACTAACTAGGTTTAAATAGGACATGTTTTTTGGATTTTTGAAATTTTTTAATGTTCTTAGATATTTTACAGTATCTTAACTCATTAAAGATATATAAGATACCACTCATAAAATGGTGAGATTTTTGGATTAGTTTGTTCATAAAATGGTGAGAACATATGAAAAAAATAGACTAAGTTGATAATAATGTCAATCAAGTTCAACCTACATAGTCCTATTATGACCTCAAGTCATATTAGTTCCACACACACAAAAGGTGGTGAGAGTCAACTAGGTCACAATAAGTTCTAAAAGTGAGTCAAATGGCCAGGAAAATGATAATAGTAATGGTAAGGTGATGTGACAATACATGATAAAAGGTGTTGTTCCTAATTTTCCCATAGGTGGTTATAATTAAGAAATAATGACATAGGTCAATGATACTAATATTCCCATAGGTGGTTATAATTAGTAACATAAGGTGGAATATTTATTTAACAAAAGGTAGTTATAATCAATGGCACCAGTCAAACATAAATGAAATATAACTTGTTAGATCCACTGTCACACTACTTTCATAGACTGCCATTTGAACATGGAATTCTATAACTTCTAAAACTAGATCAAAATCCCATCGTGAAAGTTGCAAGAACAACCAAAGGAACCAAGATCAAAATATTCTAGGTAGGATGGCTAAAAATAGGATTTGGTATAATAGGAAAGGTATGGTAAAATGGTATAGGATATGACATAAGAAGAATGTCAATATGGCAATTGTTTATGATTATAAGAGGGTTTCCCCTGAATGATAAGGCATGGTAAATGTCACAGTATGAAACAATGACAAGCAAAATGGAAAATCAAAATGAGAAAGTAAATGCCAAATGATAAATGACAAAGTAAATTAAAAATCAAAGTTATATGTATATGATTCTAGCTAAGATATGGTTTTGTTGTTCCTTTTAATGTGGAGAAGCACATTTGGATCAGCATATTGTAGAATTAGAATAATCAATCGTGGAAATTTCTAGCCCATGCCACTTCATAATAGTTTCTCTATCAATAACTTCATGTATATTTGGACTCCAAAAAATTTGTTGTGATTCTCATTGGTCATTGATTTTATTTCCTTCAAACACTGAGACAAGATGTCTTTGTGGCCTCTGCAAAGGAAAGTGCAGCTATGAATGGTAAATATAGATAAATAGTCACTGATAGGTTTGGTTTGGAAATGCAAAGGTGGATGATAATCAAATGTATAATGGTTGGGAAAAAAATAAAGATCATGAATTTTAAGCACAGATAATGTTGCTAATTTCATATTTGATATAACTTTGGTTATGGTGGGGCCAAAAACTTATTAATATCCTCTTGATAGGACCACAAGATGTTTTTGTTGTTTGGGCCTGAGAGTAGATACCATATGATTATGGTGTAGATTGGAAGATATATTGATTTCATATTTGATATTTTCTTCATCAAGCTATGAACTTTTGTGCTCAGTTATTGGTGCCTTGACGACGTTTTCACCAATGAAATTTTATTTATTATCCCATAGTGCCTTTGAAAAGGTTTCACTAAGGAACATTGACTTTTGACTTTGATCATCTTTTAGCACCTCAAATAAGGTTTCACTAGAATACGCTGAGTTTTGAATTTGATTATCGTATAATACCTACAAAAAGATTTCACTGGTAGATTGTTCTTATTCTACATGAATATGGTCTTCACCCCTATGATATTATACAATTGATATGTTACCATGGATGTAGTTCAACAAGGTGTGATTCTATCAATCCCAATCAACACTTATGATAGGTAGAATGGTAATATAATAGATAGGTTGGTTGATGATAATGTCATGTGCAATGGTAATGGAATGAGCTAAGGCAATACAATCCTCATATAAGATACTAGGATAATTTATGTCAAAATTGAATTAATCATCATCAAAAATTATGGAAGGATCAAAAATGCACTCAAATTGATCTGTAAGGCATGCGTAACCAATATTGTAACAACCATGAACATATTCTAATTTTGAAGCTAAGTTTGATTCAAAGGACTCTAAATCCAATGTTAAGACTGATGTTGATGATGTTTCTGATGTTGAATATTATGTTGGTTCAAGAATAGAACATAACTTCAATGTTGATTATTCATTTTGTCTAGACGTTTCTATAATGATGTCTTGTTGACTATTTGGTATTAGATATGTGATGGTTTGTGATGGCATAATGGGATCCATATAGACTAGTTTGTCAAAGTGAGACTCCTCCATGAGGGAAAAAGGATAAAATATAACTCTAGAAAAACTAGCTTGTCAAGGGAGGTTTTTTAGATCTTGGATCGAATTCAATAGAGGAGAGGATGGAGACGGTTGCGAGCGGTGAAGGGCACGATGGCCTGCTGTTGAGCCCCAAGCAGAATGCCTCAGAACCTGGAGTGAACTTCTTGAGGCAGGAAGGGCATTATGCCAGCGAGCGTTTGAAGTTGAACAAATTTAATGGTTGTTTAATGAGAAGACAGGACTGATCAGTTCTGGTAATTCCACAAGAAATAGTCCAAGAGGATGTTGAATACCTTTCTTCACACACACTGATTTGCAAGTTCCTAGGTATACAAATACCATAGGTGGCATTAGAAGCCTGGATTCATCACTTTTGGGCAGTTGATGGGTATTTTGATATCATGTTAGCAGGTAATAGTTACTTCTTGGTGACCTTCTCCTCAGTCATGGACCGAAATTGTATTTTCGAAGGGGGCCCCTACTTCTATGAGAGAGTGGGTCTGTTTCTTAAACCCTAGCATGTGGGGTTTGATTCGACTGAGGAGCTTCCAGCCTGTGTCCCAATTTGGGTTCATCTTCCATGGCTTCTGTTGGAATTTTGGAGGGAGGACATCCTCAGACAGATTGCAGCTATGCTAGGAACACCAACAGCCAATGCACATCAATCACTAGATAAAGAGATCATTACTTATGCGCACATTTGTGTAGACATGGATCTTAATAACCCTCTGCTAGATTCAATGGAGATTTGTATGGGGTCCTCGTCATGGATTCAATAGATAGATTATGAATCCATTCCTTTCAGGTGCAAGATCTGTCATGTATATGGGCATCTCCATCATTAATGCCCACAAGCTACTAAAGTCAAAGGACCTGGGCCTGAAAACTCAGTGCTAAATACAGCCTCTGATGGTAAGGGAGTTGGTAGCTCGACTTAGAATGAAATTGAAAAATCTCAATCTTTTGGGACGGGTAAAGGAAGAAACTTAAATAATGGCAGTTTGGTGCAAGGGGTAGCAGATCAATTTCACAATGGAATGGATGATTTTAATCTAGTTAGGAAGCATACGAGAGGCCATGGGCAAAAGTGAGGGAATGCTGAGAGGTAGATTGATCAGGGTTTTAATAGGTTTGAAGCCCTTGATAGCATGGCCATTGAAGATGGCATTTCGATGGAAGACCTGGGGGCTAATTTGGGGCAAAATAAGCAAATTTCAAAACCTAATGAAATTCAAGATATGATGGATCAAGAGCCATTAGGCAATCCTCTGAGAGTGGAGGAGGAAGTGCCAAAGGATTTGAAGGAGCTAAAAGAGAAGGAAGTTAGGTGGGTAGATTTAGTCAAGGAAGTAGATGTTGGCAGGAAAGATAAAGGGCCTGCTGGGGCGCTGGGTCTAATGCAGAAAACATTTAAAAAGGCCACATCTTCGGCTCCTCCCAAGGGGGGCTAGAAAAAGGATCAAGATAGAATCAAAATCATAGGTGATTTATTAGTGGAATCAGGGGTTGTAAAACCTTAGATGAGCACTTCTTCCAATCCAAACAATGATAGTCTTATCATGGAATGCAAGGGGTTTGAATAGCTCCCCCAGGCAAAAAGCTATGCGTAGATTAGTGTGGGATCACTCTCCAGATATTTTTTGTATTCAAGAGACTAAACTATCAGTGGATTCATTGTTTGCTTGAATGCCAAATATCTGGTCTATCAACCAATGGCAATGTGTAGGTGCTCCAGGCAGCTCAGGAGGTCTAGCTATGGGATGGGACCTGAGTAAAATTACACCACTTCACTAGACCTCCAGCATATCAGCTTTTTTAGTAGTTTCTTCTTCTTTGGAAACTGGAAAAATGAGCTTGGTTACCATAGTCTACGCACCTGTTGACATTGATGGAAAATTGCAACTCTAGGATCACATTCGCTATATCAGAAAATGTTATCCATTCTTGTCGTGGATAGTGGCTAGTGATTTAATGCGATCATGACCTTGGAGGAGAAAAGAGGTGGAATGAGTCATCTTGGCCCATCTTTTGAATGACTTCGGCATAATGTGGAAGTGCTTCACCTCTCGGATGTTAAACCTTTAAATGGGCTATTCACATGGAGCAACAGAAGATCAGGTAACGCTACCATCTTTGAGCGCCTAAATAGATTTTTAGTTTCTTGTTTTGGCATTCCAGTGCTTTTTCTCTCACATTTGAGATCTTGGATTGGAGGGGATTTGATCACTAGCCTATCAAGCTTACCATTGGGTAGATCAGTGGTCCCAAAAAATATCCTTTTAAGTTTCAATTGATGTGGCTTAGGGACCCATCTCTTTATGACCTCATTAAACAATGGTGGAGATAGGGAGGGCCTGCTTATGGAATAGCTATGTATTCTTTCCTTAAAAAGTTATAGTATGTTAAAAGGGATTTATAGGTTTGGAATAGAAATTACTTCAAAAATATACAATGTATGAAGAAGAAACCTCAAGACCAGCTTGACAACATAACGAGGCAAATAAGAGACGGTGGCCTCTCTGAAGCCCTGCGCTTAGAGGAAGCTAGAGCTACAAATGCCTTAGTGGAGTGGGAGCTTCGAGAAAAGATCTTCTGGAAATAGAAGGCCCACATCAATTGCCTACAGGAGGGAGACAAGAACATGGCCTTTTTCCATAATTTAGTGCAGGCAAAGCCCAACAAAATTTTTTTCACTACTTTGGTAACTCAGGATGGGACTCGACTTAACTCTTCCCAGGCTATCAACAGGGAAGCTAATCGGCACTTTTCAGAGCTTTTTACCAATGATCCATTCCCAGATGAAGGTGCTGAAAATAGAGTTTTATCTTGTATTCCCTCATTGGTTGATGAGAGAATGAATGATTGTCTTATGCGCCCAATTGGCATGGCTGAAGTTGAGGAGGTGGTGTTCAGCATTAAGAGAGGAAAAGCCCCTGGGCCAGATGGGTTTCTAACTGAATTCTTCTAGGACTTTTGGGATATCATTAAGAAGGATTTGATAGATGTGATACAGGAATCTCATCACAGCAAAGAAATGCTCAGAGCTTTGAATGCTACGTTTCTAGTGCTAATTCCAAAGAAGGAGCAGGTGGATAGGTTGGAGTTGTATAGACCCATTGTGCTTTGAAATGTGGTCTACAAGATAATTTCAAAGCTTATTGCATTTAGACTAAAAGGGCTACTCCCTTTCCTTATTTCAAAGGAACAAGGAGGGTATGTGGCAGGTAAACAAATTTTAGACAGAGTGGTGGTAGCATTGAAAGCTATCCACTCTATGAGCACCTCACAAGAAAGAGCTATGTTTATTAAGCTAGATCTTGCCAAAGCCTATGACAAAGCTAGCTAGAGATTCTTGAGCAAGATCCTTTTGGCATTTGGATTTAAGCAGGATTGGGTTAGTTGGGTGTTAAGCTGTGTCACCATGCCTTCATATTTAGTTCTTATTAATGGTGCACCTTCTAAGATTTTTGGTGCCTCTAGAGGCCTTCGATAGGGAGACCCACTCTCTCCATATTTGCTCATTCTTATGGCTGAGGGGCTGGGATAGCTATTTAAATTTAGGGTCTCGCAAGATGTTATACATGGCTGGAGATGGGGGAATGGGATAACTACCCTGACTCATCTTCAATTTGTTGATGACACTATCTTGGTAGGTAAAGCTCAGATTCGAGAAGCGGAAGCTTTTCAAAGCATGCCGGATAGTTATTTGGAGGCCTCTAGATAGAAGATTAATGATCACAAGTCATCAATCTTCTTTTTCAACACTCATGATTCTATTCAGAGAAGGATAGCAGCCATATTACGGTTCCAGATTCAAGCTCTCCCAGTGGTTTATTTAGGCATCCCCAATGTGGTTGGGAGGCAGCCTAGGCTTTTTTGGCAGAATGTGTTGGACAAGCTAAGGCAAAAAGTTGGCCATTGGACCCACAGATGGCTTTCCATAGTAGGTAGAGTGATTCTTCTTCAATCGGTCATTCAAGCTTTGCCTATATACCGTAGCATGGTTCAAATAGCTCTGACTTACTTTCTAAAAGAGTATGATGCTCTTTCTAGGAAGTTTTTGTGCAGCAGGAATCTACAGAGCTTGAAATGGAGCCTTATCAGCTAGGCTACAGTGTGCAAACCAAAATAGGAGGGTGGCCTTGGATTGCGTTTGGCCATTTTGGCCAGCCAAGCTTTGGCTACGAAGCTTTACTGGAGATGGTGCACTCATCAGTCAGCCCTGTGGGCCCAAATTTTTGCAGCCAAGTATCTTCCCGGCATTGAGCCCCATGATATATCTAGGCTCCCCCTGGAGGGAAGGGGGTCAATGATATGGAGTACCCTTAAGCTAGGAGCTCAGCTTGTGAAACACGACCTCTTTTGGATGTGCAATAGTGGGACATATGCTTTATTCTAGGAAGATTCATGGGATGGGGCGCCTCCACTTCTACATTTGCATCTGCATTTGCAGCCTCTTGCAGATTCATTCCATTCTGCCAATTGGGACACGGTGATGCATTACAAAGAAGCTTTTAGCTTGGGTAGGACCAATGGTTTCAAATGGAAAACCTCCTCTGACTGGCCACTGGGAGGTACGGAGGAGGAGAGGCGAGAACTATCCCAAATCCTTGAAGCCAGAGGGTGTAGCACTTTGTAAGGACAAGATGTTCTTGCCTGGGGGGTGATGCCTCTAGTCAGTATTATGTGGCTTCTAGTTATACGACTTTGTCTAAGCAATTTGCTGATGGAGGCCAGTTCCTGTGGGGGAAGAAAATTTGGAACTGGGTGTCTTGGCCCAAATGTAATTTTTTTCTTTACGTGCTCATGCACAACAGATGTCTCACTTGGGACAATCTTTGCAGACATGGATTTTAGGGGCCTTCTATTTGTGTCTTGTGTCATAATAGTGAGGAGACAGGAGCTCATCTTTTCTTCTAGTGCCCGTTTGCTAAACAGGTTTGGCATTTGTGGTGGAGTGCTTGGGAATCTCCTTGCTGGCATGTCTCATCTTTGACAGAGTTCTGGAATAGACTGGGATTTGCGCCAGCAAAGAGTTCCCTGTTACAAAATGCCTGGGCGATTAGACCTACTTTCATTATATGGAACTTGTGGCTGGAGAGGAATAGAAGAATCTTCAGGGGAGTGCAACTAGAGATAAGGCTTCTATGGACAAATATCATTAGCACGCTGCAGGAAATGCTCCTTGTCAGGTGCACGACTAGGAGCGAAGTGGATTCTAGAGTGGCTAGTGTCTATAGACGCCTGGGGCTAGACCTATCCATAGATCGCACATTGTTGAGCAACAGCAATGCGTGGAGGGGAAGAATCTTGCAGGGGTAGCCTATTGACAGGAATGGTCACTGGACTCTTCTTGAAGCAAGATTTTTGAAAGTGAACACTGACAGCTCCTTATGGGGGAACCCAAGAGAGATAGGGATAGGTGGCATTGGGTGGGATAGCACTGGGAGCACTCAGTTTCTTTTCTCGAGGTATAAAGGCTGCTACACAAATAATTTGATGGAAGCTATGGCTATCCTGGAGGTAGTGAAATCCTGCTATCAATGGGGATACTTCAATATTATTTATGAATCAGATTCACAAGTGGTGATAAATTTACTAAACAATCATAATATTGGTAAGGGGGATTGGCATTTAAATTTTATTGTTTAGCAAATTAAAGATTATAGTACTTCTTTTAATTCTATTTCTTTCCAACACATTCCTCGAGAGTGGAATGAAGTTGCGGACTCCCTTGCCAAGTGGGCCTCGGAGAATGGCTCCGCTTAGAGCATTACCGATCCAGGAATGCTCCCGTTGGATTTGCATCAAAAAATGGTTCATTTGGTGGACCAGGAGAAAGTCTTGTAACTGGTATTTTCATTTTGTGCTTAATAAATTTTTACCCCCTTTTTAGTTTAAAGGAGGTTCTTTAAAAATAGGATAATGGTTGAGGTAATGATTTTCCTAAAGGCAATTATAATAATTAAGAAGTGACTAAAAAAATAATAGATTGTCATAGTGAGACTCCTTGATAATGGGCATAGGATCAAAAGGTGATTCATCATAGGTTTAATTATCATAAATAGGTATTCTAACAAAAACATCTTATATTGGTTGGTTTTCTTGGTATTAGTTTACAAGCCATTGTAAAATACCAGTTTTAAATATATCTTGGTCTTCAAATGATTCAATTAGTTAGAGAGTCATTGATTATCTTGGTTATGGTTAGATGATTGTCATGGGTTTTATAAAGTGGGGAATGGTTGGTAATGGATGAATAATGGTCATGGTTCTTGGTCAAGGATAATAATCATGACCTATTGGGTTATAAGTACACAAATTTTTTGGGATAATGACCTACCATATTTGGAAGGGCCTAACATGGAAATGATGTGGTATTGTGAAGCTCAGTTTCTTTCACAATCCAAAGGATAAAGTCCTAAAATAGAAGTGATAGGGTGTTACAAATTTTGGTTGTTGTCATGATCTAACGGATGAGGTCCTGGAATATAAATGGTAGGGCATTGTGGAGTTTGATTACTTGCATAAGCCAAAGGATGATGTCCTATAATAGGAAAGGTAGGGCATTGTGAATCTTGCTTAGTTGCATAAGCCAAAGGATGAGGTCCTAGAATAGTAATCCTTGGATGTTGTAGAGCTTGGTGGCTCATGTTGTCTGGAGGAGGGTTATTGTTATAGGTGTCAGATTAGACACGTGAGTGGTAATGGGGAGAATATTATACATTAACCAACCCTACGAAGGTACCATCGAATGTGACACTTGGATTTTTTTCACCTAAATGATTATTACAAGGAGGTTAAGGATCTATCTCAAAAATCACTTCTTCACTACAAGGGTCTCAAACAAAGTAAATTAATGTGGCCATTCTATAATAACTTGTATTAAAAATGTCTCCATTATGATTGTAATGAGACATATCTACATCGATGATGAACATTTCATAAAAGTCCTAGTGTTCTAAAAACTTTGAAAATAATGTGCAAAGGACAAATGGTCCAAACATAGTCTAATTTGGTCAAAGGGTGGAGATGTATCTCCAAAATGGTATGTTCATAAAATTGGTATAAAATAATGTCAAATTAAATGCCCTAACCAAAAGGTCAAGTGGTTGAATAAAAATTGGCATGCCAAAGTCTAGGTACAAATTCCTCTAAACAAGTCTAGTCTAAGACAATAAAATTTTGTAGCTCTTTTGGCTAAACATAGCATAAATGATAGGCTCAAATTGGGCATATGCTAGGTCTTTTGGTAAAACAAGGCACAAAATCTAGATTTTAAACAAAATGAGGTGAGATATTTAATCTAAAAATTCTAAAACACTTTAGCATCAACTAGGCACTTAGATTTAAACACGAACTTGGTCAATTCTTATAAAGCATGAAACAAAGGCATATCAAATATAGGCTATTTTTCCCAAATATAGGCACAAAAAATAGTTTCAAAATTGAGAAAGTAATCAACCTAAGTTTCATAACCCAAAAGAAAAAGATCAATGTCAAGGCCAAAATTACATAAGGCATAGGTATAAATCTATTAATGTTTGGATTTGAACATGTCAAGGTTAATTAAAAACTCAACCTAGGAAACTGGGCTTCTTTGAAACAAACAATAAGCTAGATAATATTGAAAGGGATAACGACGTTAGGTAAATATTCGAAAGGTACACACAACTTGGTTTTGAAATTAGAATTTGGAATAAGGTAAATAAGTCTTTGAAATGATTTGATTAGTGTAATGACATTATCATTCTCTACACATGTCATCAATGGTTTGTTTCAAGACTACAAGCCAAAAATATTTCTAATGAATTAGGCAGCCTAATGTTACCCTTTCTAATCAAGTGACACACATAGAAAGAGTTGTGAAAAGATGAATACAAATATATGGCATCAAATGGATGTTATAATGGCTCCTAAAATAATGGATTGATGTATAAGACAAGACTTGTTTTTACTTGGTAAGATATAAAAAAATTATTAGAATCAAAAACCATGTGATAAAGGATAAAATGACATAAACACTTAAGTGTAACATCTTAGATTCTAAAACTAACAAGGTTGCATAATAATATCAAATTCAATCAATATACTCACTCTTGGGAGGATTTTAAGTGTTAATCCAAAAAAAATATCACATAAAAAGTAGGGGTTTTAGGCCCCCCATTCTCCCAAGATTTTGTACTTTGATATGGAACTTTGGGAAACTCACCCTGCATCAATAATAAGTCTATGGAAAGTGTGGTTGTTCTATTATATCAATTTTTGCATGTTTCTAGATGGTCCCAAGTATGTATAACATAATATATTTTCACATCATTTGGATTTTCATTAACCAACTTGTTGTGAAAAGTTCTTGTATTTTTCATAACCAGTACATTTGAAGCTTGCTCAATGTAGTGTGATATCCAAGTTGCCTCTATGGTCTGAGGCACTATCTTACTAACGGAGCTTGATTAACCACTCAAACAAGAATCCCATTAAGTTGACCTCATTTTATATACCCCATCATGGATTGAGGTTGAAAATATTTTGGGAGATTAATTTCTAAGTCAATGTTTCCATATAAAACTCATGAGGAGGTGATCAACTCCCGCTCATAAGACAAAATGCATAAAAAATAAAACTCAAGTGAAAAGACTTTATGGCCATGTTTAGATCACCCAAACTATATAGATTTGAGTATAGCCTTAATTATGTTCTTTTCATGATTTTGGAATAAATCTATCGAGGCAATGAAGGATCACTCTTGGTCAGCGGATTTTCCTAAGGGGATGGGCAAAGATCATACATGCATCAATAGTTTTGTGAAAATAAACAACTTTGAAAGAATAGCCATAGAACAAATTAATCTTAAGAGTATGTATCTAAGTGTGAGGTTTTATTTTATTGCACCAAAGCGACATTTTTATGAAATTTGGCCCCTTGGCATTAGTTTAAAATTTTACAAAAACTTTGAAAACACTTAAGGCAAGAAAATGAACTGGGTTCATTTCAAACACCAAAGACAAAGTGACAAAGATTTAAACACATTCAAATTTGATTTTTCCCACCTTAGGGCCCAAAATTTCTAGAGGGTTTTTACCTACTTTGAAGCCCAAAATTAAATAAGAAAATAAGTTTTTGGATTTTGCTCTCAAGTTTCTCTATTTTTTTGTCTCAGAGGTCGACATTGATCTATGTGAGGATCGATGTCAGTTTATATAAATCGATGCCAATTAGTCAAAAAAGATTTACATTAGTAGACATAGATCAAAATTAGTTTGCTACAAAATATATAAAAATAATAGTATAGTTTGATAGAAAGATTATTAGCCAAATGAACTTACACCTAATAAATAACACTATATCTTGCAAGTAATGCTCGATAAAACAACATTCAAGTTCCTAGAAACAAAACCAAAAATTAAAAAAACTTAAGAAAAACTCATTAAACATGTTTATGGCATGCTCTATTATGCACATAGATGTTGACATCAATTCTAATAGGATTGACATCGCTCAGAAAGAATCAATGTCAGTCTCTATGTAATCTATGTATCACTAAAAATAGAATACATGAAAAACAAAGTTAAAAATCAAAATTTGAAAATTCTCAAACTGTCACTAGAAAAACTAAGAGTTATATATTGATCTCCTTACTATATGGTAAGATTATATTACCTTTTGGGCATTCCATTTGTGATCATAGGAATTAAATAAGGGAGGTTAGTATAATGTTAGTTCAAGCAAATAAAAAAACACTAACACTTACACTCCTAGCCTGGAACTTAGGGAGATCTTAGTAATAAAATACTAAATAAGAGGACAACTAAAACATCAAAGATATAAATCCTTTATCTTTCTTGGGAGATCCAAATTCTTTGATGACTGGCTTGTGCATCAAGAAGTTTTTGTCAAATTAATCTTGTTGGCTCATTCTCTCCATAGAAAAATTGGCTTTGATGTGGCTTAATGTTATTTTAGCTCAAGATTATCGCATTATAACACTACTTACAATAAAATAGATTATGTCTCTCTCTAAATTTGCATTATAACATTTGCTTATGGGAGCTTAAAAATTGAGAGGCATGCCATTGTACTTATAGCCTAAGGATTTAACTCTCATCCAATGTGAGTCAGGGTTGAGTAGTTAATTATTGGAATGGGTTCAAACCTAAACTAGGTGAGTCAAATATAACCCCAATAGACTTAATAGTTGTCAATAAATTATGATTTTCAATTACTAGGCATGGGTCTCCAAAATAGATATTTTAAGATATTTTTAAAGATCTTGAAAACTCATAAAGCCAATGATGATAGGCTTGGATATATTTAAATCTTTGAATTTCCCTTCTCAGATTTTAATTAATTTCAAAAGGATAATTTAACTAGGCATTTAATTTGATTTAGCTTATTAATTAATTATGATTAGTATTTTAGCATTTCCAAGATTTTATTTAAGTGTGCAAGTGCCCCACATAATAGGTACATAGGCCAAATTGACCATTGTGATGTTGCAATCTAATTAGGGATGAATTTGTGAGAGGTTATAGTTACATATAGTAGGATACCCCAATTAGGGATATCTCAACTTGATTCAAATATTTTATGAATGGTGCAAAAGAAAATTTAGGATGTTTAGTGATTACTAGGATTAATTTACAGTGGTTAGAAAGAATCAATCTAAAGTCCAGTTGAAATCTAGTTGTAGCTAGTTTTAGGTGTCTACAGTCCTTAGCATAGCGGGCTGGCTACCCCTAGGAAATTGCTAAAATGTTGACCCTAGGTCAAATTAGGTAAACCCTCTATATATTTAAAATTTATATAGGATATTTTTAAGCTATAAAATGGTCACATGGTAATTCTTAGGGTCAAATTATATGTTTCACCTTGGTCATATGTGACATTTATCTTAATGCCCTCTTTAGGCCACCTTTTGGGTCATTTTGTGAAATGTACAGTTTGTTGTCAAAGGAAATAGGTTTCAAAGGTGAAATATAATTTCCTACATGTCACCTAGATGTTAGGTGGTAATTTGGAAAATGACAATTGTAGGTTCAATGTACAAAGTATTTTAATTGTAAAACATGCCATTTTTAATTAGTTGTATGGATTCATGAGAACCCTAGCATGTGTGACTACTTTAGAAGGGTCCCTTCAAACCCCAAAAATCATATTCATGTTTAAAAATATTTCAAATTTCCAAATATGGTGAAAACTAATCCATCTCTTGCATCGCTCTCTTAGGCAAGGCAAAAAAGTCAACAAATTTTTTGTTAGTATGGATAGAAGGAGAGGAGTTGGTATAAATTCACTTGGTGGCTATTATTCATCCTAATGAGCTCTTGTTCCATGGTTATGGTTTTCATATTTGTGGATTGTGCTTGATGAAACATCTCTAATAATGTTAGTGACTTCATGTTGCCTATACATTACTTACAGCTTTAGTTTTCTCCTTTGTTTGCATGGGTTTGATGCTTCCAAGTTGTATATGTGATCTTGTAGAGAATTTAAACTCATTTTTTGCTGATTTGAAACAATTTTTCACATGAAAAAACTCATTCATAGACAAAATCATATTAGTGTGCTAGTAATGAATATTAATTTATGTACAAAATAATGTTTCATCAATTATAGGGTTTAGCTCCTACAAAATGGTTATAGATCAAGGTAACACATTTGAATTCATTCCCTCAGAGTAGGAACTATCCATATTATCCATCAATGGAATTAGAAGTTGATGGATATTGGTTTATAATATGCTAGGTAAAGACTAGTCAAAGTTGTGTTATACAAAGTCACCTACATCCACCTATCGGTTTGTACATATAGTTGTAAGTCTATCTAAAACACAAGAAACATGGTGTGAGTAGTATAAATTCTTGAAAGGATATCTTAAATCACTCGGTGTTCACTAGCATAGCCAATAAAACTCTCAAGTATAGCCTGTAATTAGTCAGAGTTGGAAAATTTTCTTAAAGGGAAAGTTTACCTTAATTCTTCTAAGAAAGGGATCCTACCTCACAATGTAACCTCTATTAGTGAATATTATAGAGGTGTTAGTAGCTCTAGTTATTTCATACTAATAGCCTAGAACTAGATGTCACATCTTGACACAAGAAGGAGGATTCTAGGTTAAGGATATTGATGATAGAGTGGAGTTTCACTCAGTCTAGTTTTCACTTGAAAATTTCAATAAAGCACAGTGCCAAAAGCCACATGAACCCACAACTTGTAGTGACACCTAGTAAGTTGGCGATAAATACATTATAGCATATTATAAAAATAGAGAAGGGTAAATCTAGATATGAGATGATATTTATGACCTCAGATGAAGTGAGATAAGTACAATGCTCATACATGTAGACACCTATAAGAATGTCATAAATTTTCCTAAGGTGACACCTACAGTCTACCTACAAACCTATGGTCTATTGATGGTAATGGTATGAAAACATGGTCTTAAGGCATAGAATAACTCATCTACATGGGAGATGGTCCTAGTGACCTAAATATGGAAACCAAGAAGCATAAAACAAAATGATTTGAGATACATCAAAACCTACATGGAACTATTTGTTTCACCTAATAAGCACCTACAGGTTAACACAATCATATACTAGCCAAGGTTTTTAAAAATACATTTTGGTTTGTAAACACTGATGAAAGTTGGATGAAAATGTTGAATTAATCCTCATAGTTATGATATCACTTTCATGTTAACCTTAGGGATAGAGGAAATAGAGAAAAGGCTAATCAAATCTAATTTTTTCAACCTCAGCTACAGGCAATAAAAATTATGTGCACAGTCATCAAACCTAGAAGCTAGTCATGAGAGAACTTGACATTTGAGACCTCTTAAGGCATGATAAAAATTTGGGATTTTGTATAGAGTATCATAATGAGATATTATAATCCTCCATAGTACTATCTTGGTTATAAAAATAAAGGAGGTTCCCTTTGTTTTGTCCTAGACTAGAGGCACTCCCAATCAAGACATAACCTGTAGATAGTGTATATGAACAGTGTAGAGATAAAAGGAATATTATTAAGAGATTTTTGGGTTACATAAAAGGTTTAAATTAATGTGAAAAATTAAAAATAAGTACCTAAAATCACTATAAACTCTCACAGGTGGTTACAAGCCCAAATGCATAATCTAAATCAGTTAGGACTAGAACTAGGCCTGAACTCTCATGGCCTTTATATTTTTTTAGATGACTACATGAATATTCAAAACCATTTGAGTATTTTAAATGGATATTACAAGATTTATTATAACCTTTTATTTTTATGGAGTTACAAAAAATTGGTCATTCAATCATGTTTTCCTCTTCGGGCTAATCAAAATGCATAAAAGGAGCTCAAAAGCCACTTTATTTTGTTCAAACCTGTATGGATAGTGTACATGGTGCCTTAATGAATTTCGTATAGTTGAGGGGTTAATTATCTTGTCCTTATTATAATTTTTTCATAGATTTAGCATCTAGTTTTTATCAATCATTTCTAAGAAGCTAAACATTCAAAAACCCTCTTAAAACCCTTGCCTCAACCCGATGGACAAGATATAGATAATTATACATTTAGAGATGGTCAAATGGATTAGAAACTGATTTTAATTCGTCTATCACACTATCAAGCTCCTCATCATCTATTTTTATCATACTATCATTTGTACAGATGGACCTAATACTATGTTTCTTATAGGATTTAATGTGTTTAATAGGAGTAAAAGAGAATAGAGAAATGAGAGACATTAAGGGAGGTATGTATGGAATTTTTAAAAATCATTATACTCATTTATCATCTTATTTAGGTAGTCTTGAACCAAATAATGAAGAAATGAAGTGACTCCCTAAGTTTGATTTGATAAGTATAATTTGAGGTTTCCATTGAGGTATATGATAGACAAAAAAACAAATAATATTTCAACATATGTACCAACAACTCTTTAATGAGCTCCCTTGTACAACTATAAGTCACCTTGTTGGCAAGTGTGAAGATAAGCCTATAAGTGATAATGAGTGGTTGTTAGATAGTGAATGGCAAGTGGGGAAGAAGAGGCTATCAATTGAGGGGTATATAAAGGATTTTATAATATTTATCCACCTCTTCAAGATAGTGTAAATATGTCAAATATCCCTATGGTAATTTTGGACAGTCAGGTGGGCTCATCATCAAACAAGTCAGTTCTAATAAGAACCATGGAGTGCATCTACACCACACTGAAAGATATGTCATGTTTATGATGGAAAGTTATCCAAGACCATTTAATCATTTGTTTTCCACCTCATTCTCTCAAATTGTAATTGGTTTTCATAGTTTGACACTTGGTCTTGTGACCCTTCCACTTATCCTCTTCTCTCTCCTTTCTTATGCTCTATAAATGCAATCCATTTTGGCATTTGTATCTAGTACACACCTTGTATAGACAAGCCCTATTAGTTTTACACCTTATTTTACATTTGAATAAGATTATAAAGTTTATTTGATCTCTAAATTATCTTGCCTAAGTGTGTTAAGTGGTGTATATGGTTTACAAGTGATGAATATCTTCTCCTTGCTTGAATTCTTCTCATGCACATTTTGTGTGAGTGATATCTCTTATAACATGTTTCATAAAGTGTATATGTTTGTTAAGTTTGCCTTGAAGTGTGAGAGGGATTACTAGTGTCTAGTATTAGACCTTATTTTCATCCACCTCTAGATATGCAAATCAATCTGCCTCTATGAGAAATACTTACGGTAGAAGGACATAGAGTTAAGGTCAATTTTAATAGTCTTTTTTCTTGGTGCAGATGCAAGTGTGTTGTGTGGGATTATATTCAATGTATCACCTCATTATCATATGTTATTTTTTATTTCCTTCTTCCCTTCTCACCCCCAAGTGTTTGGTCAAGTGTAGTGTGTGATGTTAAGAAGAAAATCAAGGGAGATAGCCCTAAAACATATAGGTTTACCTCTATTGTAGGCAACCCACCGACCTAGAGGTGATCTAATGTTTCACTCAATCTAGAGAAGGCTTAAAAACCCTCTTTAGGGTGAAATATTGAGTGATAATAAGTGACTGAGATAACCTAAACATAAATTGAGTGTTACCTACATAATCTTAGGATGGGACATCAAGTCACTGTAGTTATGCCTTATAGTGGAGGAATCCAACAAGGTAGAAGCAAGTTCTCAGAGAAGGCAAATGGCATAGTATGGCTTAGAAATGGCAAGGTAAGACTTTAAGGCATGATAAAGATGTTCCTATTTTTTTTGTAGTCAGTTATAATTATGAAATAATGACATAGGTCAATTATACTAATTTTTCCAAGGGTAGTTATAATTAGTATCACAAAGTAAAACACTAATTTTCCCAAAGGCAGTTATAATCAGGTACACTCGAAATGAAATGAAACAAGAAATGAAAGATGTAACTGGCAAACCACTATCAAACTAGTCCAAGATATTACCACTATTTAGAATACTAAATGAACTATTGAAACTTGATCTTAATACCCTTATTGAAGGTGTCAAAAGAACCAATAGAATGGAAACAAAGTGAAAGGGGTTGGGTAGGGAGGGTAAAAATAATCTTTGATCGATAGGAAAGGTATGGTATAATGGTGTAGAATGTGGTGTTGTTGAAGGACAGTGATGTTATGATAATTAGATATAATGGTAATCGGGTTTCCCCCAAGTGATAAGGTAAGGTAAATGATTGGGTATAAGATAATGACAAGATGGATGGAAAATGAAAATGACAAGGTAAATAGTTATGGAAAAGCTATGGCTATATTATTCCTACTTATGTGGATATGTATGTCCTAATCAACATATGATACAACTAGAGTATTTAATCATGTAAATTTCTAGCTAACACCTCATCTAAATAGTTTTTATGTCAAGAACATGTTACATATTTTGACTCCAATAATATTTTTATGATCCTTTTTGGTTTTTTGATTCTATTTCCTTCAAACATTGAGATGAGATATATTCGTAGTTTCTACAAGGGAAAGTGTGGATAGGGATGGTAAATACATATAAATATTAGTTGATAGGTCTAATATGAAAATGGAAAGGTAGATGATAATGGAGTGTATAATGGTTAGGCAACAAATGAAGATTAGGATTTTAAGGCACACATAATGTTACTAATTTCTTAGTCAACATAATTTTGTCTATGGTAGGGCCTAAGACATCTGAATATGATCTCAATAGGACCACCATGATTTTATGTTGTTTGAGAATGAGAGTAGGTACCATCTTATTATGCTATAGATTAGAAGATGTATTGATGTTATCTTTAATAATATCTTCATCAATCAGTGAAGAATTTTTGTGCTCAGCTATTGGTACCTCAATGAGGTTTTCACTAATGAAGCTGTCTTGATTGTCCCATAACAATTCTAATAAGGATTCACTAAGGAACATTAACTTTTCAATTTAATTGTCTTCTAGTGCCTCAAACAAGGTTTCACTAGAAGATATCAAGATTGGAATTTGATTCTCCCATAGCTCCTTCAAAAATGTTTTAGTAGGAGATTGTTCTTCTTCTACATGAATGTGGTCTTGGACCCCTTATATTATTCAAATGATATGTTTCCATCATGTAATTCAATAAGATGTGACTCTTTTGGTCCTAATCGATAGTTGTGGGAGGTGCAATGTCAATACAATGCCTATGTTGGGTAGTGGTAATGGTATGTAGAATGGTAATGGAATGGAAAGAGGTAGCACAATCCTCATATAATATACTAGGATAACTTATGTTGATGTTGAAGTAACCATCCTCAAAAATTGTGAAAGGATCACAAATGTATTCAAATTTATTGGCGAGGTGTGCATAACCAATACTATAACAAACATATATTTATTTTAATTTTGAAGCTAAGTCTAAACCAAGGGAATCTAAATCTAATGTTAAGATTGAAATTGATTCTATTTCCAATATTAAATATGATGTTGATTCAACAATATAACCTAACTTCAATATTGATTCTTCATCTAGTGTGGATGTTGTTACAATGATCTCTTATTGAATATTTGGTTTTGGACAAGTAACAACCTCTGATGGCCTAATGGGCTCCATAGAGACTGGTTTATCAAAGTGAGACTCCTCAACGAGTAAAAAAAGGTCATGAGAAAACTCTATAGAGACTACCTTGTCAAATGGAGTCTTTTTAAAATTAGGATAATGGTCAAGTTAATGATTTGTCAAAAGGCGATTATAATCATTAAGAAGTGACTCATATAATATTGGATTTTCAGAGTGAGACTCCTCAATAACAAAGATGGTATCACAAGGTGATTCATCATAGGTTAACTCATCACTAGTAGGTGTTTCAAAAAAAACATCGTGGATCGGTTATTTCTCTTAGCCTTGGTTTACAAGTAGATGTAAAATACTAGTTTTAAACACATCTTGGTCTTCAAAATATTGGCTTTATTGAAGAGGTACTGATTGGCACTATGGTGGCTTAAAAAAATGGCATAAGTTTTTTAAAGTGGGGGATGTTTGCAATGGATAAAGGATGATTGGTGGTTGGATATTTATCTCTTTATAAATAGGCTCATATATGATGGTGTTAACAAAGACTAGTTTTTGGTCTAGGATGGTAATTGTGACCCATCTAATCAGAATTACTAAACCTTGTAATGAGTTGCCATAGTTGGAAGGTCATAGACTAGTAGAGAATTATGAATTTCTTGGTTTATATTGAAATCCAAAGGATGAGGTATTGGTATGGTAATGGTAGAGCATTGTAAAGCTTCATTACTATCACGAGCCAAAAAATAAGGTCTTGAAATAGTAATGATATAGAATTGAGAATCTTTGTTACTATTATGAGCCAAAGAATGAGGTCCTATATAGTAATGGTAGGGAATTATGGATCTTGGTTTCTTGCATGCTCTGAAGGGGGATTAATGGTATAGGTAGGGGATCAGGTACTATTAGCATTAAAAGGGAAAACTTGGTACATTAATTAGCTCAAAGAAGGTATCATCAAATATAATGCTTGAGGATCCTGGATTTGTTCTCTAGATTGAGTATTATAAGGAGGATAAGGATCCATCTCATAAACTACATAATCACCATATGGGTCTTGAACAATTTCATCTTATGTGACCACATTATTATAACCTAGATTGTACATCGATCCACTATGAGTTTGGTTAGATATATCCAAATAAATAATTAATGTTTTGTAAAAAGGACTAGAGTTCTACAAGTTCTAAAAAATAAGGTCTAAATGACAAATGGTCCAAATATAGTCTAACTCAGTCTAAGGAATGGAGTTGTGTCTCTAAAATAGTTAAGTACTAAAACTTTGTAAAAATAGTTTAATGACAAATGTCAAACATCAAATGTCTTACACTAAAGGGTCAACTAGATGAATAAAAAATAGAATGCCAAAGTTAGGTATAAAATGTTTCAAACATGTTTAATCTAGGTCTAAAGAAACAAAATTTCTAGGTATTTTGAAAAATAAAGCACAAAATCTAGGATTAAAATAGGTATTGTTAGTCTTTTGGAAAAGACAAAAAATCTAGACTTTAAGCAAAATGAGGTTTGAAAAGGTAAGACTGTTAATATACTAAATTTGAAACACTTTGATATAAACTAGACATTTTTAAAACAAAAAATTGATAATTTGGAAAAAGTCAATGGACTCTAGGCACATGGAGTATAGACTACTTCCCCCAATTTAGGCACAAAAATAGTCTTTAAATCAAGCAAATAATTAGCATAATTTACACAACCCAAAAGTGAAGGGTGAACACTTAAGAGAAAATTACACAAGGCATAGTTATAAACCAATCAATGTTTTAATCTAAACTTGTCAAGGCTAATTTTGAAATCAACTTAGAAGACTAGTCTCCTCAAAATAAAAAATAAGCTAGACAAAAATGAACAACATGATGAAAATAGACAGATCCAAAAGGCACATGTGCTTTTCAGGATTTGAATTTTTGGACAGAAGGTAATAAGTCTTTGAAATGAATCAAAGACCATAACAAAGTTATCATGCTCTAAAGATATAACAAATAATTTGTTTCAAGACTCCAAGGCACAATACTCAAAATGAATTGAGCTGTGTAATGACACCCTTATCAAATAAGTAACATAACAAAAAAGTTTGTCAAAAGACTAAGGCAAAGTTATGGTGTCAAACGGACTATGTAACACCTCCTCAAACAAATGAGTGATGTATAAAAAAGACTTTTTTTTTGATGTGGTATGATAATAAAATATTTTCAGCTCAAGACAATGTAAGTAAAAAGGACTAAGATGACATAAACACCTAAGTCTAACATCCTAAATTCTAGAACTAACAAGATTACATCATACTATCAATTTTTTTCCATAAAAGTTTTCTTGAGAGGATTTTAAATTGTTAATCCAAAAAATAAAAGCACATGAAAAGTAAGGTTTTTAGGCCCCATTTTATCTCAAGAGTTTTTATAATGAAATAAAACTTCAGACTACTCACCCTACATCAATAGTATGCCCACGATAAATATGGTTGTTCTAAACTATCAATTTCTACTCGTTTCTAGATGGTCCAAGTGTAGTTAACACTAGAGATGTAATCATTTCATTTGGATCCACATTAATTGTTTTATTGTGAAAAATTCTTGTCTTTTTCACAACCACTACATATGTCACTTGTTCAATGTTGTGTGATGTTTGAGTTACCCATGCATTCCAAGGTTGAGTACCACTAACGGATCTTTTTTTAACCTCTCAATATAAGAATCGTAATTGGTCACTCTTAATTTATATACCCCACCATGGAGTGGGTTTTAAACAATGTTTGGAGATAAATTTATGGGTCAATGATTCCTTAGAGAACTTATGAGGAAGTGATGAAATCCCACCCATAAACCAAAATGTATGAAAAATAAAGACAAGTGTAAAGACTTTAGATTTATTTTTGGGTCACCCAAATTATATGGATTTAAGGAGGGCATTGGTGATTTTATTTTCATGCTTTTGGACTCAAGCAAAAAAAACAAAGAATGAGAATTTTTGATCCCCCAAGTTCCCTAAAGAGGATGGGGGAGAGTATACACATTTTACTCATCTTGCTTAAACAAACACTTTAAATAAACAAGTATAAAATGAAACTCTTATGAGTATTTAACTAATGTTAAAGTTAATTTTATAACACCAAAATGAAACATGTGAAATTTGAGCCCCTTGGCATTTGTCATAAAAAACTTTTAAAAAGTGAGAAAAAAGACTTAAGCAAAAATATTTTAAAGCAATAATTTGAAATGTGAAATTTGTAACTTTATAGTGTTTTAAATGTCTTGTTTTGTCCTTTAGGTCCTGAAAACATATTATGGGGTCCTTGTGTTTAGAAGCAAATCATGAGTGAATAAATGACTTTCAAATTTTAGCTCTCAAGTTTATAAGATTTTAAAAAGAGTGAAAAACCATAAAAACACAAACTAATTCCGTGAATTTTCTTACAAAATTGCAATAATTAGGGCAATATTGGTACTTATCGACAAATAGAGTATGTAACATAATATCACTACTCTAAGCACAATAACACAGAAAGAAAGGTAATATCGCTACTCTAAGGACAATAACATAACTTAACCCTATAAACATAAAAAAGTTATCCTGACTATGGAAGTTAAACATATTACCACAAATGTTTAAGTAATACCATAGAAATTATGGCAATATCATGACTTATGAAGTCATGACATTGCAATATTGTGATTTTTAACACAATACTGCAACTTTGAAAGTCATGATATTGTAATATCATAATTTTCCCTACAAGAATAAATAGTTAGTAAAAACCTTGATGGTTAGACATAAAAATGAAATAAATATAATAAAATTGTGACTATATGATTAGTGATATTATGTAGTATCATGACTCCAGAGAGAAAAATCATGACTACATAGAGCAACTTCATGACTTTTAGAGAAACATCCTCGATCCTTCAATTTTCACTTGTTTTGATCAGCAAGCTTGAATTTTTAAATGAAAATTGTTAAGGGAATGTTCTAAAAGGCCTTGGGAACAACTTTATGGGGTGCATGTCCCATCACATGTGCCAACATGTGGACAAAGAATACATAGAAAGGAGGTTAGTCTTGTGTTAGTCTAAGAAATAAAACTCAAATAAACACACTAAAATCATAACACCTCTAGCCTAGATACTGGGGAGAGCTTAGGTAATAAGTAAAAATATAAAGGCACAATAAAAATATAAAATAACATACTTTTTTACCTTCTTTGGAGCTCCAAATAGCTTGTTGAATGGCTTACTCAGCTTGTGCATCAAGAAATATTTGATAATTAAGCTTACTTGGCTCCTTTTCTCGATGGCACCTTAGTTTCAATTGTTTGGCTTATGACTTGAGCATGGTAACACTAATTGAATGAGGCTTATGGAGTAAATCATGCATAATAGCTCTACAATATCCAAAATTACTAAATTCTTTTTTGCATATTAACTTTGCACCAAAATAGCTTGAAAACCAATAGGCATGGCCTTTTATTTATAACGTCAAGAATTAACACTCATCCAATGTGAGTCAAGGTTGAGTTTAAACATGAAATGGTTTCAAACTAACCCTAGGTGAGTTGAGACTAACTCTAGTTGAGTTAATAGTTGTCATGTAATTATGATTTTTAATTACTAGGTATGGCTCTCAATTTATATATTTTGAGATATTTGTAGAAAGTTTGACAACTCATAAAGGTAATGATGAAAAGGCTTGATATTTTAAATTTTAGAATTTATATTTTTAGATATTTGTTAATTGTATGTAGATAATTTAACTAAGCATTTAATTTGGCTTAATTAGTAAATTAATTTTGATTAGCATTTTTTTTCTTTCAAGATTTTGATCAAGTACCCCACTTAGTAGATCCATGGGCCTAATTAATAGTTGTTATGCTACAAGGTGATTAGGGATGAATCCATGAGAAGTTATTATTGCGTATGGGCTCGTATCCCAAATAGAGATGCCTCAACATGATTATGAGCTTTTATGAATGATGCACAACCAAATTTGGAACGTTAAGTGATTCTTATTGTTAATTTATAATATTTGATAGGAATCAATCTAAAGTTTGGTCGAAATCTATTTGTGGCCAAATTTGAGTGTCTACCCATATTGTCATTTTAGATGTTCAAAATCTAGAATGAAAAAGCAAACACATTATGCTATGTCAATTTTAAATGTCCCACATGTGACTCCTATTAATACATTATTTGTCCTTGTAATTATGAGGAAGAGTTGTGTACATGTATGTGCGTGTGTACACGCATTTGTGTGTGTGTGTGCGCGCACATGCATGTGTGTGTGTGTGTGTGTGTGTGTGTGTGTGTGTGTGTGTGTGTGAGAGAGAGAGAGAGAGAGAGAGAGAGAGAGAGAGAGAGAGAATGCTAATATATATTTTTCCTTTGACAATGAAAAATAGGCATTATAATCAACATTGTGATGATGCAATGAATTTAAGAGAATAAGATGATAATGCAACAAAACATGGAATTTGGATTGTCAAAGAAAATTTTGTAATAAAATGTGCAATTTTAATCAATAAAAAAAATTATGAAACAATGTGTAAAAATACTGAAAATTAAATGAAAATAATATAAAATAAGGAATATATCTACTATTTATTTCCATGTTATTTGCTTGCTTGATGTTAGTGTAATTGATCAAATTCTTTTTTTTTTTTTTGAAAATTGACCAAAAACCTACTATTTATTTACTTGTTATTGATGCACTTAATAAAATTTAAAAAAAATGAAACAAAAATATAATGTGAAAATAACATATCACAATTTAAAAAAATTAAAAATTCAAATTTAAAAACTCTCATAAGTCATATTTTTGAAAATTTTGACTCATAAACACGAGAACTTAAACAGCTTCGATTTTTGAATTATGACATTTATGTACACTACTTCCATTCAATTACTAATTAACCATTCCTATGTTAGTGTGCTATTAAGTTCGTAGAATGATTCATTTTTAATTTTTTTAAATGATAACTTGGGATAAATTGGAAAAAAAACAAAAAAAACAAAAAAAACAAACCACGGGCAAATCTCTAAAATCAGGTACAAAAAGACAATCGACAGAGTCCATGCCAGACTAGCCACTCCGGACAAACAGCAAAACAACAAATACGACACAAAAACTATAAGAGGAAAAAAGATGAATTTTTGTTGGCCAAAAATGTTTGATGGTGACGCCCTCGGTTGGAAACTATTCAAGATTTCAGTCACGTCGACCAACGTGGAAGTCTTTTTTGTTGAACCAGCTAATTGGAAGATCCATCAAAGCCGCTTCCATGGGAGCATAACCGTGACGAATGCTGATCCCCACTAACATGAGTTTTTGTAGAACTTCCCTCTGTACCATGGGTACCACGAAATGTTCAATGGACTCCTTATCGATGGTATTAATTGGCTCCAACAGAAATTTGGGCGATTTTCCTTTCCCCAATAGGAGATGAGGGGACTCATTTGGTAAAGAAGATTTCATTCCAAAGTGTTGGTGTTAAGCCACACTCGGACCGAAGATGGACTGGTCCAAGAGGGACCAGTAGCTCAGTGGTAGAGCACTCCAACAGCGTTATGGATGGTCCTAGGTTCGAGTCCTAGCTGGTCCATGAACCAACATGGTATCAGAGCCAGGTTCAGGCTAGGAGCCCCAAGCACACAAGAGGTGTGGCTTAAGGGGGGGTGTTGGTGTTAAGCAACACTCGGACCGAAGATGGACTGGTCCAAGAGGGACTAGTAGCTCAGTGGTAGAGCACTCCAACAGCGTTATGGATGGTCCTAGGTTCGAGTCCTAGCTGGTCCATGAACCAACATGGTATCAGAGCCAGGTTCAGGCTAGGAGCCCCAAGCACACAAGAGGTGTGATTAAGGGGGGGTGTTGGTGTTAAGCCACACTCAGACCGAAGATGGACTGGCCCAAGAGGGGCCAGTAGCTCAGTGGTAGAGCACTCCAACAGCGCTATGGATGGTCCTAGGTTCGAGTCCTAGCTGGTCCATGAACCGACATGGTATCAGACCCAGGTTCAGGCTAGGAGCCCCAAGCACACAAGAGGTGTGGCTTAAGGGGGGGTGTTGGTGTTAAGCCACACTCGGACCGAAGATGGACTTGCCCAAGAGGGGCCAGTAGCTCAGTGGTAGAGCACTCCAGCAGCATATGGAAGGTCCTAGGTTCGAGTCCTAGCTGGTCCATGAACCAACACAAAGCTCTTAAGCTTTACGATCCTCCCAATCAGGGGCAACACTCTCAGAAAACTCATCCTCTTTTCATTCCTTAGAGTTCATACCCTGGTCCAGCTCTGAATTCTCCATAATTTCCACATCATCTTCAGATAGAGGACCAAAACCAACCCCCTTTGAGCAGAGAGAGCATGCTCTCAATCATAGTTTTTAAGGACTAACACTGATAAGAAATTCTCTAACCATCACTGTCAACTGTGATTTTTGTAATTTGCTTACGCCTATTATGAACAGACTTGAAAACGAAATTCTCTGTGAAACTGTCAAATTTCTTATTTTCAACAGCCATTCGAAAATAAATAAGAACGAAGTTTATCAGCATTCGAGATCGTACTGAGGGAACATTATTTTTATCATTATTCACAATCTTTTAAAAAATCCCTAAAACACTACAACTCACTCTAAAACTCACTACCTTTTTCTTTTAATTTAATTAATATTAATCATGTTTATTTAAAGTGAATGATTTCATTATTCAAAAAAAATATTGTATTTTCATTTATAATTAAATTTATTGGATTAATATGGGTAGATTATCGAGTTAGTCTTTGTTAGTTTCAAGCATATATTGTAAGTTATGGTTGCAAAAAATTATTCCAAAATTACTTAATGGTCAAAAAACCTACGTAAATCGTGATTACAAGATCATAGGTGTTGGTCTCTAATGTACCATTGCTCACTCTACAAATTACCTACACATTAGCTCATGTCTATGCAAGAACTGATGTAGTTCTCAAAAAACTAAAGAAAGTCTTTGTCTAAATAAAACATAAAATATAAAATTCTTATTAAGTGAATATATACACATAAACCACTTATATAAAAACATAATAAATCAGGGTGGTGTTCAAAAGTTGTCATCATACATGGTCAATAATAATCGACACATTGAAATATATGAAAATATATTCAATCCTAACTATTGTGAGTCCTACAAACCCCAAGGGTCATGGGTCATATCATGCATTATAATAAAAGGATTGTCTACATCGGCATAATAATATAATAGTATATTTAAATTACAATCTTAGGTACCACTAACATTTATCATTTGCTTTTATGTATGTTGTCAAGGAGACTATTTATCAAGAGGGTGAATTTATAGAAAGGGCCCATGCTCCATGTGGACTCCACATTCCATACTCTAGTTATTACCTTTTAATAAATTCACTAAGTAAATTAAGCATCTCTTATAAATTTAGTCATTTATTACCTTGGTGTAGCTAGTTGTAAGCGATATTTTATGATTATATAGAACCTTAGTCTTGTACACTTAACAAACTCAGACATTGAATGTCTCTCTCATTTATTTACCTTTCCCACTTCTATAATTCTCACACCTGTTATATCTTTATGCCCATTGCCCTATATCTTTTAGTTCGACCAGTCTTATGTTGATGACCCATGATTTTTATTTTACTGAGAATACTTAAAATGTACTTATTTTGCTTATATGTAAGTTTTGAGCATGTACCTACTCTCTTGCTCCCTAGACACTAATGTCCATGATAGATAGTAGCATCAATGTTAATGTCATGACCTAACACAAGTGTCTAATTCCCTAAAGTTATCCAATTTACAAATAAAATGTATACTAATGGTGGCCTAAGTAATTTAACACTAGTTATTACTCCAAATGGATTGATATAAATATAATATCAACCCTCATTCATTGTTGACCTAGAAACACCTAGAAAAAGATCAAATAGACCAAGGCACTTATCAAAAGAAATCTATCAAGTATTAAATTTAATAAAGCTTCCTTATTTCCATACAAGTTATAGGTACAACATATCTACAAGTCTAAAACTTAGTAAAGGAATAACCCAAGAGTCCAATTTGCCAAGTTACAAGATAATTCACTTTTGTACTTGATTTTGCACATATTGTATGATTCACATGAATATGAGGCCCTCTTCTAAACTATTGGGTATTTAGGTATCATACTTTGATAGTAGGGTCATTGAGAGATCAGCTCAACATTGTATGCCCACTAACCAATTTTTCCCCAATGTCACATTCAATATAAAAATCTAGGGTTTTTCCATTTCATAAGGAGCAGTTATCCATGACCTAGATTTCAATGCATCCAAATGAAGGCAAAGTAAAACACAAAAGCAATCATGTGGTCACATCATGTTTTACCAGATATTATGTACATGACATTAGTGTTGAACCCATACATTATCATCGATATAACCATTCTATATTGGCATTACTATCCAGAGAGCTAGAGGTATTAAAATACAAAATATAACAATTATTCTATAATCTCCTTCTCCCTTGATTTCAGCGCATGTTCAAAATCTAGAACTGCATTAACATTAGAAGAAGCTAATTACTTCACTTCTTTCTAATTTCTATATTTAGCATAGTTATACTTTCCATATTTATGCTATCTCAACAAAAAAAAAATCTTATGCAAAAAAAATAGGCCAACCTTTTGGAGACAACTTTTGACTCTTATGTCCATTTGAGCTTTTCCATGTGCCAAAATGACAATCTCTACCTGCCTAGGGATGTTTTCAATATTTTTTGGAGGCCATACATGATCATCTAAGGGTCCAAAATTATAATTCAATTATTTTTTCAAGAATTTTCTATTTTTAGAAATTATATATTTTTAGGTTTGGATGTTAACATCAATTAAATTTCATTTTATAGGTTAATTTTAGCATTTAATATATTTTGGAATATATTTAGAGCTACATTTTCCTAGATGCAAACTTACTCTAAATAGTAGCTACTAATTTATTTATTTTTTTAATATTTTTTTTTTCAAATTTTTGCTTGTAAACTATAATTTTTGAGTTGAAGCTTATTTAAGCATAGTTTGGGTTTGTAATTATTTCAAGTGATTCAATATGAATGAATTTTGATTATTTATTTATATCTTGGCCTATTGTGAATTTTATTTGTCTTGATAGTTTTTGGTTTCATTATCTAGTATTAGAGCAATTTTGAGTCTTGGAGGAGAAAGACATGGTGAGAGGATGAGGAGGTATTGCACAAATGAACTAAACTATAAAAGAGTTGTAGAGGCAAGTGGAATAATCAACTGAGGTTATCACCAATTATGGAAGAGGACAAGGTGGTTATGAGAAGGACATAGATCATGATGAAGAAGTTCAGTAAGAAAAAAAATAATGAGAACAACCACCATCAATTAAGAGATGATTGTTCAGGCTTTAGAAGGAAAGAATGAAGGAATAAAGGTTGATGTACTATATTATGGAGGCAATTTAAAACCAGACAATAAGATAGATTGGATGAATAACATGGAGAAAGTCTTTGAATGGAAGACTATGAGAGAATACAAGAAAGTAAAGTTTACATGCACGAAGTTGAAAGGTCATGCAATGATTTGGTAGGATCACATGAAGAAAGAGAGATAGATAAAAGGTAAAGAGAAGATAAATTCATGAAAAATATGGAGAAGTTGAAGGAGAATTTTTTTTTCTATGAATAACCGTAAACCATATGCAAAATATTTCAGAATTTGAGCAAAATGATTAGAATATACAAAATTATAAAAATAAATTTTATAAGCTTTCCATACAAGTGAAACATGATGAAATAGAAGAGCATATGGCTGCAAGGTATGTATATGGTTTGAAATTTTATATTCAAGATGAATTAGGTATGCATAGATTACTTTACATGGAGGAGGCTTATCAATTAGCTTTGACAGCATAAGAAAAACAAAATAGATAAAATTTTATACGAACATCTATTTCTCTAAGAATACGTGGATCTTGTCCAAATAGGGGATGAGGTTAGTTTAATACCACAAGAGGTGGTTCTAATATCAATAGAGGTGAATCATCATGTGTTGTAGAAAGGAAAGATGATAATAGGCAAGGTTTTCAATACCAACAAAGAGGAAGAGGATTTCAGAGAGGATGATGATATAGTGATGTTAGAGGATGGTTTCTGAATTAACATAGATATTATATCTTTTATAGATGTGGAGACAATGGGAAAAAATTATTTGAGTGTCCTCATTATGAAGATCAAGAAAGGTGGTAAGAATATTACCCAAGATTGAAAATAGTTAGGGTTGAGATAGAAGAGCAAACTAATAAAGTTTCACTAATAGATGTTGGAGAGAATCTCGTGATGAGAAGAATAATTATCTCTCCAATGAAGGAATAAGTTCAGAATAAAGAAGGTGGTGATGCATGGCTATGATCAAATAATTCTTGAACAAGATGTGCATTAAGTGGAAAGGTATGCAAAGTAATTATAGATGGTGGTAGTTGTAAAAATATGGTTTCTAAAGAAATGATAGATAAACTAAATCTGTAATGTGAAAAACATCCTAATCCTTATCAGATTTCATTGTTTAAGAAATGGAATGAGGTTACAGTAGAAAAAAGGTGCTTAATCAAGTTTTTTATTAAAAAAAAATTATAATTATGAAATATGATGTGATGTTATTCAGATGGATACATGCCATATGTTATTCTGAAGACCAATGTAATTCGAAGGGAAAGTAATTCATGATAGAGCAAAGAACATGTACACTTTTTAGAAAAGGTGGTACTAAGTATTTTTTTACCTCTTCAAGATGAAGAGAAGACATAAATCGTGATCTTTACTAAATAATTTATCCAAGAGATGAAAGTGGTAGGTTATTTTTATGTATAAGTAGTAAATAATGAAGACACAAAATTGGTGCCAATATTAATAGAAGTAGCAAGAGAGTTAAAAGAATATGTAGATGTTATGCCTCATGAGTTACCATATGGTTTACCAATGAAGAGATATATTTAACATCACATTGATTTGAATCTAGGATCAGCTCTATCAGATCAAGCAGCTTATAGGATGAGTCCAATAAAACATGCATAATCAAGTAAACAGGTTATTGAACTACTAAAAAAGAAGGTGATAAGGGAGACTATGAGTCCATGTGCAACAATAGCATTTTTGACTTTAAAGAAGGATGGAGGATGGAGAATGTATGTGGATAGTAGAATAATTAATAAAATTACAATCAAGTATAGGTTCCCTACAACCCATTTAGATGTTATGATGGATGTGCTTGTAGTAGAAAAACATTTTACCAATATTGATCTAAGGAGTGCTTATTATCAGATTAAATTCATGAAGGAGATAGTGGAAAATAGAAAGACTAGGGATAGAAAGAAAATTTTTAGCATTAATATAATTTAACAAAGTGTTTGAGGTTGATTACGATGCTTCATTTTAGGTAATTGGTGTTGTGCTAAGTCAAAAAGGAAAGCCAATGGAATATTTCAATGAGGAATTGAATGAGGTAAGAATAAAGTATTCAAATTATGATGTTGAACTTTATGCAATTTTAAAAGCATTAAGACATTAGAGGCATTACTTGGTGCCTATGGAGTTTATCCTATTTATAGATCAAGAGACTTTTAAGTATGTGTTGACCAAATTTAACCTTGTAGGTCGAATTGGGACCCTTACAAGTGAAAACATGATTCTTATATATTTTAGGGGTCTAATATTATTTCTTAGGGTGTATTGTAAGTCATTTGATGTCATGTCATATCATATTAGCCTTGGTCTTGGCCATATTAATACTTATGTCTTTTTGAGATATTTAGGGGTCATAAATGCAAGTGGAATTAATTTCAAGGTGTCAATGTGTCTTAGTTTCCTTTAAAATTTCCAAATATTTAGATTTCTTATCAAGAATTTCAGTCCCACCTAAATCTTGTATGTTATCTAACTGAAAATGAAGAAACCAATTGAAAAAGGAAGAGTTTGGCACTTGTACAGCCCATGAGAGAGAGAGAGTGACACTTGTGAAAATCTCATGTAATATATTTTAATATTACATAAACTCATTTCCATACTTGACATACTTTGGAAGTTCCAAATTTGAGCTAAAATTGTTCATCTCCTTCTTCACCCTTCTAGACACATAGAAGTGATCAATAGGTTTATTCTTGGTATGACCAGTTGGGAAAGTTATATGTTAAACTCCTTTGGGATGTGAAATGAAATTCATATGGATTTTTTTTCCATAAAAATATTTTGAATATTGGTCAACTATGATTTATGAATCATCTCTAACAAGTTGACTATATATTTTTGCTCGTAGTTTATTGCAACCTATAGGTTTTGCTCTATTTTAGATAGATCCATATAATAATATTGATGATGTTAACTCCATATGATGTTAAATTTATTATAAAATTATCTTTATTCTTGGTTTCATGTTTCATTATTTTCTGATAGGTAATTCATCTCATCTTGTAGAAAGGTGTCACCATGTGAGGTCTCAGTCAAAGTTATCCTTGTTTATAGAATGTTTGGTTCTCAAAAAAGGTTTAATGAAATGGAATATGATGTTTCACATGTCTCAATTCCATAATATTTCCCTCCTTTAATAAATTTTATTCTTGATATTCTCAGAGTCAACTTTTTACTCACTCTCACTTGGAGTCACATGTACAGAGGTTGTATAACATGTCCATGGAGTTTTAATGAAGATATATCAAATTATTAAAATCATCAAGGTTTGAAGTGAGTCTATTTTAATGTTTTAATAGGATTCAAGGTTGGTTGTGAGTTCACGCACCACACAAACTAGCCACTAACAACCATAACTTACTCTATAACAATTGTTAGAAGAGGATATCACATTAGAAAATATGTTTTGAGACTTGTCTCAAGATACCCATAGTGAAAAAAATAAATTTGAGGGAATGAAAATTAGTTTAATTTAGTTAATGAGACCATTCATCTACACACATTCCTCTAATTTTTCCATTGCCTATATATAGCTCAAATGCACCTATAAGAGTCTCTTCTTGATGACATCATATTGAGATGAGAGCTTTGATAAGTGTTTCGATATTTTATAGTGATAAGAGTACGCTTGAAAGATTGGTGATGGCATAAAATTTATCATGACCATGTATATCTTACCTACTACCCAAGTTTGCTTTACTACTTATATGTGAAAATTCCCACCTCAAGGGGCATCACAAAGATATGAAGGTCCTTGTATGTGAAGTTGGAACATGGAAAAACCTTCTTTGGAATCCTAATAGGTGGATTTGATAAAAATAGATCTTCTTAAAGTATTAAATTGGAAAATGGGAGTATGGATCACCTTCAAACATAAGATGACTGAATTCAAGGACTTTTTCCCTAAAAAGTGAAAATAGAGGTCCAAGCCATTTTATGGATATCCTATTACAAGGTTACAAAGAGTTATGATAAATATATATGACCATATATTGTATCCTATAAGAAGGAGAAAATCTATGCTAAAGATAAATTCAATAATATTAGTGAAAGTTGATTTTTGGGGGCCTTAAAGTTGCTCATTTAAGCACTGAGTTTCTCCATTGACATCTATAGGTTTTAAGTTTTAAGTGACCATTGATATCCTAAAGAGATAAAAAGGCATACTATCATGTTTTGAATGGCCTTATTGATTTAAGCGTGTACCAATGAACATGAGGATCATTAGAATAATGTTGATATGCAATGTATCAAGTCTCATATACACCTACATGTGTCTTATCATGCAAAATGCATACCTATAGATGACTATAGGAGAGAATCATCTACAGAAAATATTTAAATATGGAATCACCAATTATGGAAGAAAATAGATTATTTTAAATTGTTCATGATATTTAATAGTGATGTATAACCTTTCAAAGGATGAGTCTTCATCTACAGGCTTTTACCCTTTCCAACAAAGTTGACTGTATTTAACCATGATATATAGTGGGCTCAAGAATGATGTTTAATTGTTACCAATGCACAAAGGTGAGACAAATGTGGTATATATAGATATAAATTATCATAAATAACCCTAATAATTTTTTTATAATCTATCCTTAAGGTTCAATCAATCATGATTATCTACAGTTTCTAATCCATAACACAAAGAACAACCAAGAGATGGAACTCAATTTGACCAAACATGGAGTATGAGGGGTATGTAGTAGGTTAGAGTGATGAAAAATATTAGAGAATATTATACATGATTTTTACACTCCAAAAATTCTCTCACCAATGGTAATCATGCAAAAAAAAACTCTATGAAGCAACATACACAGTCTACATCTTACACCTTGCATAGTCTACCTTAATAGGGGTTTGTTTTGGTTTTTTGTAATGGATGGAAGGTCAAATTACATGAATATAGGATGAATTTTTGTTTATAATGTCATTACCTCTTTATTAATCCCCTTAACCACTCTTTTTGTCTAGGTAAATAGGGTAAGTGACCTTGTTTTTTATTAGTCAGAAGGTACTCCCTTGTAAACAAAACCTGCATTTTTTAGGAAGGAAAGTGAAAAAGGTCAAAAAAAAGGTAATAAAACCTTATGAAAATGTGTGTAAATATTTATAATACCTATAAAAACATCAATAAAAGAGGATATAATATCAACTAAATGGTCTAAAACACAAAGCTGCAGTTAGGCTTTTTACGCAAGGTTTAAGCCTAATATCCAAATGAGGGGTTAGTGTCATTTCTAGACATAAGTGGCCATTATATTATATTGGATAATTTTTTTAAGGTAAATAAATAGGTTTTAAAGATTAAATTTTGTATAGAAATCATAAATAATCTTTTTTGAGGCTCAAAGCTAATTCAAGCCTATAGGAAATGAATGTCAAAGCTTGATAGGCTAATTTTGAGTGCTTGTATCTTTTATAAAGTTATGCATGGAGATATAAGGAGTTTTGGGATGGTGAAATAGGTCTTTAACCTTTATATATTGAAATATTTTTGAATTTATAATGTCCCATCTTTATGAACAAATTTTAAGGACATAAGAGACCTAAAACTATTACTACCCTTGGATAAGGACCTGATTGAGAAAATGAAGAGGGAGAGCTATCCAAATGGGATTAAATGGCATGGAATTTAATTGGATAATTTATTTTAATATCCACATATCCTTCCCATCTAATTAAAAAAAAATTATATGTACAAACATAGTACATAATTGCTTTTCTTGACTATTTTTTGTATTGTGCAAGTTCTAGGAGGTTTCAAGAGATGAAATAAACTTTGGGATGAAGATAGAGAAATTTAATAAATAAATATGGTAATTTAGTGATACATCAAAACTATTAAGTGTGAATACTATAGATTTCATCTCAACTAATCATAACTACCATGGTGAACATGATGGTGAGAAGTGTGAGAACTTCAAGTAAAAGCCTATATAAAGTGTGTTTGATGCATCTAAGTCCATGGATGGAATTGAAAATTTTAATTAAACAAATTTTATTTATTTTCATGAGAAAAAAAATAAATTTTTGAATCCAAGTGTGCAATATGTGTGAAAGAGGAGTTTATTTGACTCCAAGCAATGATGGCCTACTTTCAAAGGAATCCAGATGATTAAGAATGTGACTAATGCATGAAAAATCATTTATACAATATGTTATTCTAAATCCAATAATTAGATGTATACCTAGTTAATTTTGGGATGTTAAAATATGGATGAATGATGAAGATAATTTTTTGAGCTAGCAAAGGGAATTTCATGCCACATTTCAAGAGTTTCATTCCTTGGATTGACACTTGTGCTACCTAAATTTGAATGATAAATTTCACATTATCTTCTCATGTACATTTAACTCTGTTTCTCATCTTGACACTTGTCCTTGTGACCTATGAACTTTTATTTTCCTTCCTCTCTCTTAAGTTCTATAAGAACTAGCCATTCGGGCCTTTGTAAGACATGAGTATGGCAAAGCCCTGCTCATTTACATATCATGGATTAATAAGGACTAATGATTTTTACTTCTTTTATGAATATTTATAGTGTGTTCACTTTAATGATTTATCTTTCTTAGTGATTACTATTATTTCCTTAGCATTGTTGTCTCATTCTCTCACCTATTTGTAACTTGAAAGCTTCTTCTTGTAGGTCATGTGAAGTGTTATATGAAGTGTCAAGGTTGAGTGAGTTAGTATATTCAAATCATAAGCATAAAGGACTTTTTAATTATTTTAGAATACATTACTATGCTTATAGCTTGAAATGATTTCCCAAATAGGGGAAAACTAATGCCTTCATACTAAACTTTAGATAGATTTCTACCAACCATTGCAAATTAAACCTAAAAATAATTAAATATCCCAAATTCACTTGTTCAATACTCCTCAAAGCTAATAATCCAATTCAGACATCCCTAATTAGGGTATCTTACCATATAAAACAAAAACTTCTCATATATTCATCTCCAATAATCATACATCATCATAACATGAAATTTTGATTATAGACCTATTAAATGGGGAAAATGCACACATGAATTAAATAAAATCATGAAAATGATAAAAATCATAAGCAAAATTAGTTAAAATTATAAACTAAACTAAATGCCTAGTTTAATTATCCATGTGTAATTAACGAAATTTAAAAAAGGAAATTCAAAAATCAAGAATATCCTAGCTTTCCATGATTACCTTTTGTGAGTTGTCAAGCCTTTGTAAATATCAAAAAATATCTCACCCATGTATATTCATTGTAAACCATGCTTTTTTGACACCTTTTATCTCTATTTGGGTTAATTAACTCACTTAGGTTATGTTTGAACCTATTCAGTGCTTAAGCAACACTCTAATTCACCTTGAGTTAAGGTTAGTTTCTAAACCTATAAATACAAGCATTTGCCTCTTCATTTGGAGATCTTAGAACATAGTAAAGTTATAATGTAGGTTTATTACATGATTAAAAGCTATAGTGGTATAATTCTAAAATCAAAAGCATAATCCATACTAATAAAGCAAGTTAATTATGCTAGGGAGAGAAGGAGCCACACAACTCTATTTATCGAAGACTCTTTGGGCACGAGGAAAGCAAGCCAAATGAACACATCATTTGGAAAATCCAAGGAAGGTAAGAGATATTATTTATTTTTAATTTTATTTATGCTTAATTTTTTTTCCACTAAGCTCTCCCTATGATCTAGGCCTCGATATGTTATGGTTGTTAGTGTGTTTATTTCATGGTTTTATATGAAAAGTAACACTTGATCTAACCTCCTCTCTTGAGTTCAATTCCTATGATCACAAAATGAAAATTCTTAAGGGACTATTTGGTGACATATAAGGTTACATTTAAGGTGAAAATTTACTAATAAGTACCTACAATCACTACCAACTCTCATAGGTGGTCACAAGCCAATATTCATAGTCTAGGTCTATTAGGCTTAGAACTAGGCCTAAACACTCATGGACTCTATCTCTTGTTTCAAATGATAAAATTAATCTTTAAAACCATATCATTAATTTCAAGTGAGAGTAAGAGATGGATTAGAACCATTTTTTTGTAGGGAGTTACACAAAATTGGTCATTGAAGCTTATTTTCCACTTAGGCCTACTTAGAATGCATAAGAGGAACTCAAAGGTCAGTTTATTTTGCTCACACATGTAAGAATATTTTTTGTGGTGCCTCAAGGAGTTGGGCATATTTTATTTGGGTCCTTATCTTGTAATTAGTGAAATTTATTTATAAATTAAATATCTGGTTTTTATGAATCATTGTTAAGAACCTAAACATTCAAAAACCCTCCTAAAACCCTTACTTGGACATGATGGTGAAGATATGGATAATTATACATTAAAACATATTAAAATTTACTATAAAATGATTTGGACTTATATATCACTCTCTCAAGATCCTCATCATCCATTTTTATCATACTAACATCTGTACAAATAGACCTAATACTGTGTTTCTTATAGGATTTGATGTGTTTAATAGGTACATAGGAGAATAGACAAGTGAGAGCCATCGATGGATATTTATATGGAATTGTTTTAACTATTTATACTCGTTTATCATATTATTTGTGCATGAAAAATTCTCTACTACATCATTCATTACAGGTAGTCTTTAACTAGATAGTGAGGAAATGAAGTAATGACCTAAATGTCATTTGATAAGAATGGTTTGAGGTTTACATTGAGGTCTATAATAAACTATAGGACAAAGAGGATTTATTTATATGTACTAAAATCTCTTCAAATCTCTCCCTTATAAAACTATATGTCACCTTGATGACAAGTGTGAAGATAAGACTATAAGGGTCAATGAGTGGTTGTTATATAGTGAATGACAAATGGTGCAGAAGATGATATGAGTTAAGAAGTGTATGAAGGTTGTTATAATATTGTTTCAACCTCTTAAAGATAGTGAAAATGTTTCAAATATCCGTATGTAATTTTTATATAGTTAGGTGGGCACATCATCAAACAAGGCAGTTCTAAAAAGAACTATGAAGTGCATATATGCCAACCTAAAAGATATGTCATGTTTGTGATAGGCACTTGTCCAAGACAATTTAAGGGTCTATTTTCCACTTTACTCTCTAAAATTATAACTAATTTTCATATTTTGACACTTGGTCCTATGACCCTTCCACCTATCATCTTCTCTCTCATCTCCTATGCTTTATAAATGCAAGCCATTTTGGCATTTGTACCTAGTACACACCTAGTATGGTAAAGCCCTGATGGTTTGGCACCTTGTTTTACATTTGGATAATATTATAATGTTTATTTTATCTATATAATATCTTTCCTAAGTGTTTTAAGTGTCTTATATGGTTGATAAGTGATGGTTGTCTTCTCCTTGCTTCCATTCTGCTCTTGCATGTTTTATGTGAGTGTTATCTCTTCTAACAGGTTTCATAAAGTGTATGTGTTTTTTAAGTGTGCCTTGAAGTGTTAGATGTACTGATAGCGTCTAGTATCAGATATTATTTTCATCCACCTCTAGATATGCATATCAATATTCCTCTATGAGAAATATTTATGTTATAAGCACATAAATTTAAGGATAGTTTTAGTAGTCTCATTTTATGGTGTAGATGCAAGTGTGTTATGTTGACTTATCTTTAGTGTATCACCTAATTATCATAGTTTAATTTATGTTTCCTTCTTACATTTTCACCCATAAGTGATTGATATAGTGTATTTTTTGATCTTAAGATATAAATCAAGGGAGTTATCTTTTAACCTAAAGGTTCACCTCTGTTATAAGCAACCCATAGGTCCAGAGGTAATCCAATGTTTCACTCAATATAGAGAAGGATTGAATAACCTATCTAGGCTTTAATATTGAGTGATAATAATTTTGGCATGCCAAATGGGACTAAGGTCCAAAAGAGTGAAAATCTTTTTGGTGTGTTCTACCTCTTATCATATTTTGGAAGCATTCAAGCGAACACTAATGGTGACTCTAAATGTAAACATCTAGTTGTAAGCAACCAAGGTATTTGTTATAAAAGGTTTTGATTAATTATTATGTTTAATGTTAGTAATGAAGTTTATATGGGTGGTTATGTTGAGAATCCATACTTGTACCTCACTATCAACCTTGTTATTACCCAAGATATATCCCTGAACAATCCTATCAAGGTTGTTATCATTCTTATGATCTATGACAACCCTATGATCATCTTAATCATTCTCCATAAGAAAATAATGGTCTTGAACAACCATATGAAGAATATTTTGAATAATCTTATGAAAAAAACTATAAATAAGAGAATATTAAGGATCTCAAAAAACAAATCAATGCTCTTAAGATGCAAGTTATTGAAGGATAAATCCAAGCTCTCAAGAAACAAATTATTGGAGACATCACTCCAGAAACTATACATATCTCTCTTCAAGAATCGTCTTATATTCCATATCATTTTTTTCATCTTTACCCTCTTGAAACCATTTATTATCCTCAAGAGGAGCAAATCCAATCCTTAAATGATCCCAATAGCTTTCAAACTCCAGTTTGGAACCAAAGAGTAGAGTCTTGGGGAAATAAAGGTGAAGAGAGTGAGAACCAAGAGGTCAATGTCCATGAAGAAAATCTTGTTTTTGTTTAAGATCCATTTCCTTCTCCCTAAGATCATTTATCTTTTCCCTCATGGAAGTCTATCCAAAAAGATTTTCAACACAAAAAATAAGCCTTAATAGAGAAGGTGGGTGATCAAATAACAACTAATAACAAATTTCAAGATGACAATGAAAACCATGAGGTGTTCATTTTGAATATGTACCTACTCTCTTGCTCCCTATACACTAATGTCCATGATATATAGTAGCATCAATGTTAATGTCATGACCTAACACAAGTGTCTACTTTGCTAAAGTCATCCAATTTACAAATAAAATGTATCCTAATGGTGGCCTAAGTACTTTAACACTAGTTATTGATCCAAATGGATTGATATAAATATAAGATCAACTTTCATTCATTATAGACCTAAATAGACCAAGGCACTTATCAAAATACATCTATCAAGTATTAAATTTAATAAAGATTCCTTATTTCCATACCAATTATAGGTACAACATATTTATAGGTTTGAAACATGGTAAAGGAATAACAAAAGAGCCCAATTTGTCAAGTTATAAGATAAGCCACTTTTGTACTTGCTTTTACACATATTGTATGATTCACATAGAAACCAATGAATAGGGTAGAACTACATGAGTATGAGGTCCTCTTCTAGACTATTGGGTATGTAGGTAGCATACTTTGATAATAGGGTCATTGAGAGATTAGCTCAACACTATATTCCCACTAACCAATTTTTCTCCAATGTCACATTCAATATGGAAAGCTAGGGGTTTTCCATTTCATAAGGATTAGTTATCCATGACTTAGATTTGAATACACCCAAATGAACACAAAGTAAAACCCAAAAGAAGTCATGTGGTCACATCATATTTTACTAGATATTATGTACATGAAACTAGTGTTGTACCCATACATTATCATTGATATAACCATCCTATATTGACATTACTGTTAAGAGAGCTTGAGGTGTCAAAATAAAAAATATAAAAATTATTCTAGAATCTCTTTCCCACCTAATTTTAGCTCAAGTTCAAAATCTAGAATTTCATTAACATTAGAACAAGATAAGTACTTCACTTATTTTTCATTTCATTATTTAGCATAGTTGTACTTTCCATATTTATGCTATCTCAACATAAAAAATTCTTATGCAAAAAAATAGGCCAACCTTCTGGAGGCCATAACTTTTGACTCATAGGTCCGTTTGAGCTCTTCAATGTGCCAAAATGACCATCTCTACCTACCTAGGGATGTTTTTAATATTTTTGGAGGCCATGCGTGATCATCTAAGGGTACAAAAATATAATTCAATTATTTTTTGAATAATTTTCTATTTTTATAAATTACATATTTTTAGGTTTGGATGTCAACTTCAATTTAATTTCATTTGATAGTTTAATTTTATAATTTAAGATATTTTGGGAGATTTTTAAGATATACATGCTTACATGCAAAATTAATCTAAATAGTAGCTACTAAAAATAGATGTTTTTTTTTAGATTTTTTTTTTTCAAATTTTTGCATGTAAACTATAATTTTTGAGCTGAGGCTTATTTAAGCATAGTTTGGGTTTGTAAATTTTTTTATTGATTTAATATGAATTAATTATGATTATTTCTTCAGATCGTGGCCTATTGGTAATTTTATTTGTCTTGATAGTTTTTGATTTCATTATCTCGTATCAGATCAAGTTTGAGTCTTTGACGAGTAAGACATGGAAAGAGGATGAGGAGGTATTGGACAAATGAATTGAACTATGCAAGGTTTGTAGAGGAAAGTGGAATAATTAATTGAGGCTATCACCAACTAGAGGAGAGGACAAGGTGGTGATGAGAAAGACATAGATCATGATGAAGAAGATCATCAAGAAGAACAACAAGAACAACCACCATTGATAGAAGAGATGATGGTTCAGGCTTTAGATGGAAGGAATGAAGGAATCAAGGTTGATGTTATATATTATAGAGGTAGTTTAAAAATAGAGGAGATGATAGATTGGATGAATATCATGGAGATATTATTTGAGTGGATGACTATTAGAGAAGATATGAAAGTAATGTTTACATGCACAAAGTTGAAAAGTCATGCAATGATTTGGTAGGATCACATGATGAAAGAGAGATAGAGAAAAGGTAAAGAGAAGATAAATTCATGGAAAGAGATGGACAAGAATTTGAGAGAAAAATTCCTTCTTTTGGGTTATGCATAAACCCTATACAAAAGATTTCAGAACTTGAGATAAAATGATTACAATATACAAGAGTATACAAATGAATTTTATAAGCTTTGCATATGAGAGGAACATGATGAAATAAAAGAACATATGGCTTCAAGGTATGTAAATGGTTTTAAATTTTATATTCAAGATGAATTAGGTATGAATATAATAATTTACATGGAGGAGGCTTATCAATTAGCTTTGAAATCATAAGAAAAACAAAATAGATAGAATTTCATAATAACATCTATTGCTCTAAGAAGAGGTGGATCCCATCCAAATAGGGGATGAGGTGGGTTTAATACCACCAGAGGTGCGTCTAATACTAGTAGAGGTGAATCATCATTTGGTGTAGAAATACAAGATGATAATAGGCAAGGGTTTTAATACCAACAAAGAAGAAGATGATTTTATAAAGTTATAGTGGTGCTAAAGGATAGTTTTTGAATCATCATAGATCTCATGTCTTTTATAAATGTGGAGATGAAAGGCAAAAGGAATTTGAGTATCATCACTATCAAGATCAAGAAATGAGGCAAGAAGACTGTCCAAGAGTGACAATAGTTAGGGTTGAGATAGAAGAGAAAAATACTGAAGTTGCATTAATAGATGGAGAGAATCTCATGATGAGAAGAATAATTACCTCTCTAAAGATGGAAAAAGTGAAAAATAAATAATGTGGTGATGCATGGCTGTAATTAGATATTTCTTGAAGAAGATGTACTTTGAGTGGAAAGGTATGAAAAGTAATTAAATTGTGAAAATATGGTTTCTAAAGAAATGATAGATAAACTAAATCTACAATGTGAAAAGCATCATAAACCTTATCAGATTTCATGGTTTAAGAAAGGGAATGAAGTTATAGTAGATAAAAGGTGCTTAATCAAGTTTTTTATAGAAAAAAGTTATAATTATGAAATATGGTATGATGTTATTCCAATGGATACATGCCATATGTTATTAGGAAGACCCTGGTAATTCAATAGGAAAGTAATTCATGATAGAGCAAAGAACATGTACATTTTTTAGAAAGGTGGTACAAAATTAGTTTTGTTACCTCTTCAAGAGGAAGAGAAGATAGAAATCATGCTCTCCACTAAAGAATTTATCCAAGATATGAAAGTTGTAGCTTAGTATTATGTATTAATAGTAAATAATGAAGACACAAAAATTGTGTGTATACCAATAGAAGTAGCAATAGTGTAAAAAGAATATTTAGATGTTATGCCTCTTGAGCTACCATATGGTTTACCACTGAAGAGATATATTTATCATCACATTGATTTTATTCCAAGATCAACTCTATCAGATCAAGCAGCTTATAGGATAAGTCCAATAGAACATGCATAATTAAATAAATAGGGTATTGAATTACTAAAAAAAAAGGTGATAAGGGAGACTATGAGTCCATGTGCAAAAATAGCATTTTTGACTTTAAAGAAAGATGGAGGATGGAGAATATATGTGGATAGTAGAATAATTAATAAAATTATAATCAAGTATATGTTTCCTATAACTCATTTAGATGTTATGATGGATGTGCTTGTAGGAGAAAAATATTTTACCAATATTGATCTAAGGAGTGTTTATTATCAGATTAAAATTCATGGAGATAGTGGAAAATTGCATTCAAGACTAGGGATGGCTTATATGAGTGGATGGTGATGAAATTCATATTATCTAATGTACTTGGCACATTTATGAGGGTGATGAATACAATGCTATGAGAATATATTGGTAAGTATTTGGTTTTTTATTTTTATGATATTTTTATATTTAATAATACTAAATAATAATACTTACAACATTTGAGAATGGTATTGGATTTGTTAAGAAAGGAAAAGTTGTATGCAAAATTTGAAAAATTGTAGGGTTATGTAGAATAGTTTGGTATTTTTAGGATTTGTAATTCTAACAGATGGTGTGAAAATGGATGAAGAAAAGATAAAGGAAATTGTTGAATGGCTTATTCCAATAAGCATTATAGAGGTAAGAAGTTTCCATTATTTAGTAATTTTTTACAAAAAATTTATTAAAAAATTTAGTAGTATTGTGGCACCAGTAATAGATTGGATGAGAGGGAAAGAATTTACATAGACTAGAGCATCCACAGAAAGCTTTGAATCTTTTAACAAGAAGATTATAGAAAAAAAAAATTAGCATTACCATAATTTAAGAAAGTGTTTGAGGTTGATTGTGATGCTTCTTTTTTGGGAATTGGTATTGTGCTAAGTCAAAAAGTAAAGACAATGGCATATTTCAATGAGAAATAAAATGAGGTAAGAACAAAGTATTCAAATTATGATGTTTAACTTTTTAAAATTTTGCATGCATTAAGACATTAGAGGCATTAATTGGTGCCTAAGGAGTTTATCATATTTACAAATCATGAGGCTTTGAAGTATGTGTTGACCAAATTTGACCCTATAGGTCGAATTAGGACCCATACAAGTAAAAACATGATTATTTGATGTTTTATGGGTCTAATATTATTACATAGGGTATATTATAAGTTGTTTGATGTCATGTCATATCATATTAACCTTGGTATTAGTCATATTAATGATTATGTCTTTTGAGCCATTTAGGGGTCATAAATGCAAGTGAAATTATTTTTAAGGTGTCAATATGTCTTATTATCCTTTAAAATGTCCAATAAATTAGATTTCAAGTCAATAATATCAGTCCCATCTAAATGTTGTTGGTTATCTAGCTGAAAATGAAGAAACCAACTGAAAAAGGAAGAGTTTCGCACTTGTATAGCCCATGAGAGAGAGAGTGACACATGTGAGAAGCTCATGTAATATATTTTTATATTACTTATACTCATTTACATACTTTACATACTTTTTAATTTCTAAATTTGATCAAAAACTATTCTTCTCCTTCTTCTACCTTATAGACACATAGAAGTGATCAATAGGTTATGCTTGGTATGACTAGTTGGAGAAGTTATAGTTTAAACTCCTTTGGGAGGTGAAATTAATCTCATATATATTTATTTACATAGCAATATTTTTAATATTATTCAACTATGCTTTATGAATCATGTCTAATAAGTTGACTATATTTTTTTGCTCATAGTTTCCTACAACCTATAGGTTTTTCTCTATTTTAGATAGATTCATACAATCATATTAATGATGATAAATCCATATGATGTTCAATTTCATATCAAATTATATTCATTATTAGTTTCATGTTTCATGGTTTTTTGATACAGAATTCATCTCATTTTATAGGAATGTGTCACCATGTGAGGTCTTAGTCAATGTTGTCCTTGTTTGCAGAATGTTTGGTTCTCAACAGAGATTTCATGACAATGGAATATGATGTTTCACATGTATCAATGCCATAATATTTCCCTCCTTACATAATTGGTTCATCAAACCATGCTTTGATTAAATTTGGAACATGGAAAAACCTTCTTTGGAAGACTTGTAGGTGTATTTGATCAAACTAGATCTTATTGAAGTTTCAAATGGGAAAATGGGAGTATGGATCACCTTCAAACATAAGATGACTAAATTCAAGGACGTTTTCCCTTAAAGGTGAAAATAGAGGTCCAAGCCATTTTATGGATATCCTAAAACAAAATTACAAAGAGTTATGATAAATCTAGATGACCATATCTTGTGTCCTCTATGAAGGAGAAGTTATATGCCAAAGATAAATGAAAGAGGATTAGTGAAAGGTGATTTTTGGGGGCCTCAAAGTTGCCCATTTAAGCACCGAGTTTCTCTATTGACATCTAGAGGATTTGAGTTTTGAGTGACCATTGTTATCCTAAAGAGAAAACAAGGCATACTCTCATGTTTTTAATGGCCTTATTGATTTAAGGGTGTAGGAATGAACATTAGGGTCATCAAAATAATGTTGAAATGAAAATTTTCAAGTCTCATAGACATCTACATGTGTCTTATCATGCAAAATGCACATCTACAACTGACTGTAGGAGATAATCATCTATAGAAAAGATTTAAATATAGAATCAACAAGGATGGAAGAAACGAGATGATTTCAAATGGTTCATGAGATTAAATATTGACGTATAACATTTAAAAATATGAGTCTTAATCTACAGGCTTTTACCCTTCATAACATAGTTGACTATATGTAACCATGATAGACCATGATTGACTATGTTTGACCATGATAGACAGTGGGCTGAAGAGTGAGGTTTGATTGTTACCAATGCATAAAGGTGATATAAATGTGGTCCAAATAGATATAAATGATATTTAAGGACCTTGATAAGGTTATTAGACACTATCCTTAAGATTCAAGCAAGCATGATTACCTAGAGGTACTAATCCATAACACCACAACTAAGAGATGGAACTCATTTTGACCAAACATGGAGTATGAGGGGTATGTAGTAGGTTAGAGTGATGAAAAATCTTAGAGAATATTATCCATGATGTTTATACTCCAAAAATTATCTCACCAATGGTATTCATGAAGAAAAGAGACTCTATGAAGCAACATACTTAGTCTACATCGTACACCCTACATAGTCTGTCTCAATAGGGGTTTGTTTTATTTTTTTGCAAGGGATGGAAGGTCAAATGACATAAATAAAGGCTGAATTTTTGTTTATAATGTCCTTACCTCTTTGGTAATCCCATCCACTACTCTTTTTATCTAGTTAAATAGGGGAAATGACCTTTGTTTTATCTTAAATAGAGGGCATTCCCTTTTAAACAAGGCCTGCATTTTTATGGAAGGAAACTAAAAAAGGTCAACCAAAAGGTAATAAAACCTTATTAAAATGTTTTTAAATATTTATAATACCTATGAAAACATGGGGAATCAAGAAAAGAGGAGATAATCTCGACTAAATGGTCTACAATCATAAAGTTACAGTCAAGCTCGTTAGGTAGGGTTTAAGCCTAATATCCAAATGAGGGATCAATGTCATTTCTAGCCTTATGTGGCCATTATAGTCTATTGTATAATATTTTTTAGGTCACTAAAGAGGTTTTAAATCTTCCATTTTGTATAAAGAATGAATAATCTTAGTTGACACTCAGAGCCAATTCAAGCCTGTAGGAGATGAAAGTCAAAGCTTGATATGCTATCTTTGAGTACTTGTATCTTTTCTAAAGTTATTAATATAAATATAAGGATTATATGGAGGTTGGAATAGGTCTTTAACCTTGATTTATTGAAATTGGTTTTTATTTCTAATGTCCCATATTTATTAACAAAGCTTAAGGACATAAGAGACCTAAAACTGTTACTACCCTTGGATAAGGACCTGACTAAGAAAATGAAGTGGGAGATCTATCCAAATGGGATTAAATGGAATGGAAATTAATTTTATGATTTATGGGAATATTCTTATATCCTTCCCATCAAATTAAATTGTTTCCTACATGTACAGATAGAGTACATAATTGCTTTTCTTGACTACTTTTTACGTTGTGCAAGTTGTAGGAGGTTTCAAGAGATGAAATAAACTTTAGGATGAAGATAGAGACTTATAATAAATAAACATGGTCATTTTATGCTACATAAAAATTATTAAGTGTACCTATTATAGCTCTCATCTCAACTACTCAGAACTAGCATAGTGAACATGATGGTGAGAAGTGTGAGAACTTCAAGTAAAAGCCTATATAAGGTGTGATTAATGCATCTAAGTCCATAGATGTAAATAAAAAGTTTAATTCACCCAATTTTAGGTATTTATTGAGAAGACAAAGCCATTTTTGAATCCAAGTGTGCAATACATTTGAAATAGGAGTTTATTTGACTCCAAGTAGTGATGGCTCACTTTCAATGGAATCTAGAAGATTAGGAATGTAACCGATGAATGGAAAAGCATGTCTAAAATGATTCACTCTCAATCCAATAATTAGACCTATCCCTAGTTATTTTTATGATGTTTAAATATGGGTTAATGATGAAGATAATTTTCTGAGATAGCAAAGGGAATTTCATGCCACATATCAAGAGTTTCATTCCTTGGATTGACACTTGTGCTTCCTAAATTTGCATGATCAATTTAAAATTATATTATCATGCACATTTAACTCATTTTATCATATTGACACTTGCCTTTGTGACATTTAGACTTCTATTTTCCATCCTCTCTCTCAAGTTCTATGAGCACTAGCCATTTTAGCCTTTGTAAGACATGCTCCACCTGAGTATGGCAAATCTATACTCATTTACATACCATGGATTAATAAGGAATAATTATTTCTACCTCTTTTATGAATATTTATAGTGTGTTCACTTGAATGTTTGATCTTTCTTAGTGATGAATGTTATTTCCTTAGCATTGTTGTCTCATTCTCTCATCTATTTGTAACTTGAAATCTTCTTTTTATAGGTCATGTGAAGTTTTCTATGAAGTGTCAAGGTTGAGTGAGTTAGTATATTTAAATAGTTCCATTATAGTCCTCTTATCTATTCCTCCTAACCTAAACTTTCATCATAACCTCAATGAAATATAGATTTGAGGAGATTCAAATTTGAGAAGTGTGTCCATATTTAATACCTTGATCTCATGTAAGACATGTACCTAGTTAGTCGTCATCAATCCATTTGGTATACGACTCCCTTATGATAGCTTAATTCTATTTCTCTCCCTTTTCCTTGCAAGCATAGATGTAGTAGTGGTCTAAAAGTGGTATATAAAGGGAGCTAGCCCTATCTAGAGATTCACCTCATTCATAGGATACCCACAATCTAGAGATTTTTTTATTGTGCCAATTGGATGAGGAGAGATGAGACATCTCCTCAAGGGGTGAAATTCCAATAGACAATAATTTTTGGCATGATAGGTGGCACTCATTGTCTAAGAAGTTGATAGATTTTTTGTGTTGTCTTTCAATATATTAACCTTTAGAGGAATCTATCCAAGCATCCATGGCAAATGTAAAGTTATATTAGCTATTAAAATATCCCAATTTTTCTTTTTGAAGATTTTTGGTAATTTTTCTTTGTGTTTTTTTTCTAAATGAAGTTTCATAGCTAGTTTTGGTGTTGAGTATTATTTTACACAGGTGGGTGAGGTATCTCAAGCTTATGGCATTCCCTATTAGTCTTTTCATGATTATTATCATCCTTTTCATGATCCTTAACATCTCCAATATAACCCTTTTCAACCTTGTCATGAATTGTCTCAGTCCTATAACCAACCTTTTCAATACCTTACTCCTAGTCAACCTAGTCACTTCTAAAAGTAGTCCATTTTAACTTTCAAGAAAACTCTCTTGGGATTTGATATTTACATGATAGATATTAAAACACAAAGGGTACATAGTCAAGATGTTCCAGATTATGTCATTCATAGTGTGTGAGATGCATTAGATTTGGTTAAAAGAGAGTGGGCACCTATTAAGAGAGCAAATTGGTAAAGGCTCACAAGTGAGATGCTAGATGTGAGTGGCCTAGTTGCATCCTTATAAGCTAAGCTAAGAATTCATGAGGAAAAACCTCAATAAGTCTATTAGATTTCATATCCACCTCCCAAATATTTATATTATTTCTACTTGACCCCTACTCATGAGCCCAATCAAGCTTATCAAAATCATCCTTTTCCTAATCAGCTGGAAGAGAGAGTTGAAAAGACAAACTTGGTTTTTGAAGCAAACATTGATAGGTAGATTGAGTTAGCCAATAAATAGATGTATATTTACATATAATTAATAGAGTAAGTGAAATTTAATCCCTCATTTCCCTCTCTTATTACATCCTAACCTCAAGAAGAGACGTCTAGATATGAAATCCCAAGTTGGAGATAAGGTGGAGAATCCAAGCCTAAGGAGATCATAAGTTTCTTAAACACTTCATCCACTCCTTAAATTGCATCACTAACTCAAGAAGAGACTCCTAATCCTAACATCCTAAGCTAGAATAAGGTAGTGGACTCATATGGGAAACTAAATGAGATAAAAGTCTTGATAAAGAGTGTAAAGTTGAGAAAGATCTTGATCCTATACAAACCCATCCCAGCCTTCCTTCGGAGACCCATTGTGTTCCATGTCAAACCTATTATACTCCTTATCCTCATGTTAAAGCCTATAAAATTTAAGAGAGACTTTTCCAAGAGAACTTAGCCAAGAAAATTGAGGAGTTAGAGTCGAGAATGAAATTGTTCAGTCAAGGTGTGATGGAAGGTTTAGAGTCAAAAGAAGATCCTATGCATAAACACATTTTGTCTAACCCTCCTAAAGAGGGTGCTCAATATGAATCAAATTTCAAGGAATTTATTGTCAAATATAAAGTATAAAACTAGGTAATTTTAGCCCAAGGTTTGCCTACCCTTTCTCAAAAACTCCCCAAAGAATCCCCTAAAATTCACTCTCAATCTAATGTTGAGTTATATGTTCCACCTCCTCCAATTAGTTAATCTTATCCTCACCTTATCACCCTTTGTCTTGATGGAATTACAATATTGGAGCCTAAAGTGGAGCATTCAGTTGATAGGAATTTAGAACTCTTGCTTGAATAAAACATAGCCCTTTGGTAGCTTCATTGGACTAGGCCACCTGATTACAAAATGCCTAGAATTGGCATCACCATGAAGGAAAAAAAATTGAGGATATTGTAGTCCTTGAGGAAAAAAGTTAGGTTAGGATAGTTTAGATACAACTTGAGATCCTTAAAGAGGTTATAAATTCTAAATAGGAGGTGATTTCTTGTGTTGATTTTTTTGATTGTGTGTGATGTTGAAGAATGTTTTCCTTTTGCCAAAGACGAGGATATCATCATTTTTCCTTCCATCACCATCCACAATATCATATATGGGAAAGAACCAATCTATAATTAAACTTTGGATGACTTGTTTGAAATAATTGTATTAGGTTATACTCCTCTTTAAGGAGTCTATGATCTAGTCAAAAATGGAGAAGGCAACCTTGACACTCAAGTGAGTATGCAAAGAAAATGTAACTTTTAAAATTTTTCCTTTTGAGAGGCATATGCATCCCATGATGATATTTTTGAGATCATAAAAATGGGTTATCATCCTATCAACCAATTGGGAGAAACACCAACTTTTTAAGGATAGAATAAGCTTTTATTAGCCTCAATCTTCCAAAGAACAAGAAACTACTCCTATTGAAGCCATGCCTGCCAGGAAGATACAATTTGATCATGAAATGAAGAGTGGGAAGTAGTATGAGGTATGTGTAGATTTTTTATATGAATAAAATTAAATTGGATACCTATTTAAAGATGATTTACTTGATTTAAAATCAAGTAAAATGCCAAGGAATAGGTCTAATATACTAAAAATCTAATCCAAGGAGCAACATGTTTGGCACTATGATTCATGTCATGAAGAAGAAGATTCAAGAAAATTTCATTCTGATCTAGAAAAGGAAGTATTCTTAATTACTATTTGTGCATACTTTTTTGTTTTCCTATTTTCCCTAAGTGCTTTGAGCACACATGTTTCTCTTCTTAGTATGTTTACTTTGATTTGTGTGTGTCCTTTGTTTTATGTGGTTGAGGTAATTAGTTGACTTGTCTTGGTCAAATCCTTGTTGTCAAGTTTCAAGTATTATTCTTTTGTCTTAGGATATTTATGACTCCCTAAGGCCATAGATAGGATAATGCTACTAATATTTAGTATAACAAGCATACTACCCCTATGAGTCACCAATTTATTGACCAAATTTTACCATACAGGTCAAATTATGACCCCTATACTTAAAACATGATTTTTAGATGTTTTATGGGTATCATATTATGTCATATGGTGTATTATAAGACTTTTGATGTCATTTCATATCATATTAGCCTTGGTCTTGATCATTTTAATCCATATGTCTTTTAGAGCCATTTAGGGGTCATAAATGCAAGTGGCATAGTTTTCAAGGTGTTTGAGTTTCTTATTTTCCTTTAAAACATCCAATCAGTTAGATTCCCTATTATTAATGTAAGTTCTATTATTAATATTGTAGGTTATCTAAACAAAAATCAAGAAACCAACTAAAAAAAGAAAAGTTTGGCACTTTTACAACCCATGAGAGAGAATGACACATGAAAGAATGTCATGAAATGGATATTTAGATTTATAAAACTAATTTCCATGCTTTACATACTCTGAAAGTTCCAAATTTGAGATAAAGCCATTTTGATACTTCTTCACCCTTATAGACGCACATAAGTGGTCAGGAGGTTTATGCTTGCTATGGCTAGTTGGAGAAGTTCTAGGTCAAATACCTTTGCAAGGTGAAAGTAAAATCATAGAGATTAATTTATATAATAATATTTTGAATATTTATGAAATTTTATTTATGAATCATCTCTATCAAGTTGACTACATTTTTTTACTCACTATTTCTTGTACCCTATAAGTTTTTGTCTAATTTGGATATATCTATAAAATACAGTTAATGATGTTGCCTATAGATGATGTTGGATCTATTATAAAAATATATTTATTCTTGGTTTCATGTTTCATGGTGTTTTTATAATAAATTCATCTCATTATGCAAGAAGGTGTCAGCATGTGAGGTCTCAGATAATGTTTTTCTTATTTTTAGAATGTTTGGTTCTCTACAGAGGTCTCATGAAAATTGAATATGATGTTTCACATGTCTCAATGCCATAATATTTCTATCCTTATATAATTGGTTTTATCACACCATGCTTTGATCAACTTTCAGTCTTACCATTCTCATAGTCAAATTTTCACTCACTCTTACTTGTAGTCACATGTACAAAACTAGTCTAGCATGTCCATGGATTTGTTATGAAGATATATCAACTTATTAAAATAATGACCTGAAGAGATCATATTTGAATTTTTGAATAGGATTCAAGGTTGTTTTCTATTTCATACACCACACAAACAAGCCAGTAACTACCACTACTTGCTTTGTAACAAGTGTTTGCAAGATGATATCATGTTGGAACAGATGTTTCAAGACTTGTATCAAGATCCCAATTGTGACAAACATACATTTAATGGATTATTAATGAGTTTAATTTCGTTCATGAGACCATTCATCTACACACATTGCTCCAATTCTGTCCATTACTTATATACAACTCAAATGCACCTACAAGAGTCTCTCCTTGATGATGTCATCCTAAGATAGGAGCTTTGATAAGTTTTTAAATATTTTAGAGTTTTAATATTACATTTTAAATATTGGTGAGGGCACTTAATTGATCATAAAAATTTATATCTTGCATACTTCCAAAGTTTTCTTTACTTCCTATATGTGAAAATACCCACCTACAAGTGGAATCACAAAGCTGTGAAGGTCCTTGTCTGGGAAGATGGGACATGGAAAAACCTTATTTAGAATTTTGGTATGTGGATTTCATAATGAAAAATATTTCTGAAGTTTCAAATGGGTAAATTTGAGTATGGATCACCTTCAAACATAAGATGACTAAATTTAAGATATTTTTCCCTAAAAAGTGAAAACAAAGGTCCAAGCCATTTTATGGGTATCCTATAACAAGGTTACAAAGAGTTATGATACATATACTTGAAAAAATAATTTAGCCTCTATGAAGGAGAAGATATATGCTAAATATAAATTCAAGAGTATTAGTGAAAGGTGATTGTTGGGGGCCTCAAAGTTACCCATTTAAGCACTGAGTTTCTCCATTGGCATCTACATGATTTGAGCTTTGAGTTGTCATTGATATCCTAAAGAGTAAACAAGAAATACTCTCATGTTTTTAATGGCCTTATTTATTTAAGGGTGTATGAAATAACGTGAGGATAACTATAATAATGTTGATATGTATTGTTTTACGTCTCATATAGACCTGTAGGTGTCCTATAATGCAAAATACACACCAACAGCTGACTATAGGAGAACATCATCTATAGAAAATGTTTAAATATGAAAGCACCAACATTGTCATAAAATATATGATTTAAAATGGTTTATTATATTTAGTAGTGATGTATAACATTTCAAAATAGGAGTCTTTATCTATAGGGTTTTACCCTTCCCAACACAATTGACTATGTTCGACCATGATAGACAGTGGGTTGACGAGTGAGGTTTCAGTGTTACCGATGCATAAGGGTGGGAAAAATATGGTTTATATAGGTATAAATGATCATAAAGTAACATAATAAGGTTGGTATAAAATATTTTTAAGGTTCATAGAAGTATGATTACCTATAAGTACCACTCTATAACACAAAACACAACCAAGAAATAGAATTCAGTTTGACAAAGGATGGAGTATGAGGGGTATGTAGTAGGTTAGATTGATGAAAAATATTATATAATATTATAAATTATGTTTAAAATCCAAAATTTATCTCACCAATAGTAATCATGCAGAAAAGATACTCTATGAAGCAACATACACAGTCTACATCTTACACCCTACACAATCTATCTCAACAAAGGTTTATTTTGGTTTTTTACAAGGGATGGAAGGTCAAATGACATTAAAAAAGGCTTAATTTTTGTGTATAATGTAATTATCTCTTTTTTAATCCCCTCTGCCACTTGTTCTGTTTGGGAAAATAGGGGAGGTGCCCTCTATTTTGTCAAATAGAGGGCACTCCCTTGTGAACAAGGCCTACATTTTGGGGGAAGGAAAGTCAAATAAGTGGACCAAAAGGTAATGAAACATTATTTAAATGTGTGTAAATATATATCATACATATGAAAAATTAATAATCAATCAAACAAGAGAGAATCTCAACTAAATGGTCTCGAATCTGAAAGTTGCAGTCAGACCTGTTAGGTAGGGTTTAAGCCTAACATCCAAATGAGGGGTTAATATCATTTATCACCTTAGATGGGAATTATATCCTATTAGAGAATATTTTTGAAGTATATATTCCATTTTTAAGACAAAGCATAAATAATCCTTTTTGAGGATCAGAGCCAATTCATGTCTGTAGGAAATGAAGGTCACAAATTGATACTTGAAGTGCTTGTATCTTATCCAAGGTTTGAATCGAAATATAAGGAGTTTTGGGAGGTTGGAATAGGTCTTGAAATTTTATTTAGTTAAATTTTTTTGGAGTTATAACTTCCCATCTTTATGAGCAAAGCTTAAAGATATAAGAGACCTAAATCCCTAGTTAACAATTTGATAAGGATCTGATTGAGAAAATGAAGAGGGAGAGATATATAGATGGGATGAAATTGCATGGGAATAATTTGGATGATGCAGGGCACTCTCCATATATCCTTCACATTAAATTTAATTATTTCTCATCTATATGGACAAAGTACACAATTGATTTTCTTGACTATTTTGTGCATTGTATAGGTTCTAGGAGGTTTCAGGAGATGAAATCAACTTTGGGAGGAATCTATAGAATTTTAATAACTCAATATGGTAATTTCAAGTTTCATCCAAACTCCTAAATGTACCTACCATAGCTCTCATCTCAGTCAATCAAAATTGACATAGTGAACGTGATGTTGGTGAGAAGTGTGATAACTTCAAGTAGAAGCCTAACTATGGTGTGCCTAATGCATCTAAGTCCATGGATGGCCTTAAAACATGTAATTCACCCCATTCTATGTATTTTCATGAGAAACTGAAGCCATTTTTTAATCCAAGTGTGCAAGGTGTGTGAAAGAGGAGTTTATTTGACTAAAGGCAGTGATGACTCACTTTTAGAGGAATTCAGATGATTAGGAATGAAAGCAATGCATGAAGAAGCATGTATACAACCCTTCCCTCTTAGTATAATCATTATAAATGTTTATATTTAGTGTAGGGATGTTAAAAGAGGGGTGAGTGATGAATACATTTTTTTTATCTATCTAAGGGAAGTTCATGCCACATTTTTAGGATTTTCATGCTTTGGATTGACACTTGTGCTTCCTAAATTTGCATGATCAATTTCACACTCTCTTCTCATGCACATGTAAATATTTTTCTCAGCTTGCCACTTATCTTTTTCACCTTTGGACTTCTCTTTTCCCTCTTCTCTCAATCAAGTTCTCTAAGAAATAACTATTTTGGCCTTTGTAAGGCATGGTCCACCTAAGTATGGCAAAGCCCTGATCATTTGTATACCATGGATCAATAAATAATATTGATTTTTACATCTTATACGACTATTTATTATGTGTTGGCTTGAAGTATTGATCTTTATTAGTGATGTATATTGTTTCCTTAGCATTATTGTCTCATCATCTCACCTATTTATAGTTTAAAAGTTTCTTCTTGTAAGTCATGTGAAGTGTTCTAAGAAGTGTCAAGGTTGAGTGAGTTAGTATATTTAAATATTCCCATTCTAGGGATCTTGTATATTTCTCTTATCTTAAACATTCATCACAACCTCATAATTAAATACCAATGTGAGGAGATTTAGATTAGAGAAGTATATGCATAGTTAGTCCCTTGATCTCATGTCCGACATGTAGCTGGTTAGTCATCATCAATAAATTTGGTGTATCACCACCTTTAGGATAGTTTAATTTCAATTTTCTTTCCCTTTTCCTTTCAATAATAAGTGTAGTAGTAGTCTAAAAGTGGTACATCAAGGGATCTATGCATATCTAGAGATTTACCTCATTCTTAGGCTACCCACAACCTAGAGGTGTTCTCATTATGCCACTTGGATGAGGAGATATGATACATCTCCTCAAAGGGTAAAAATCCAAGTGATAACAGTATGTGAATACACAAAACAAGTTGAATAGTAGGAATGCAAAGTGGGTTTCTTTCTTGTCTATGTATACTTTTGTGTTGAAGCATAAAACAAGAAAATAGAATCAGGTAACTAATCCATTGAAGAGGAGAGTAGCATTATTAACTACTATTGTGAGTGAAGTAGTTGGATTTAAAGTTATCAAAGAATTATATGATACTGATCCATATTTTTTTAAGATAGTTGAATAGTGTAGGAATCCATTAATAGGTGGGATAGATATTATTCATGATTAGTATCTTATAATTGAGGGTTATCTCTTAAAAGGGAAATAATTATGCATTCTAGTTGGGTCTCTACTAGATAATATAATAAGAGAATTATATAGTAGTGGTTTGGCTAGACATTTTGGTAAGATGAAGCTAATAGATTTGGTGAAGGAAAAGTATTTTTGGCCAAATATTAATAAATATGTGACAAGGTATGTTTTAAGGTGCACAATATGTTAGATGTATAAAGGACATACACAAAATACTAGACTATACATGCCATTACTAGTACCAAGAGGACCATGGATAGATTTTAGTATGGATTTCATTTTGGGATTCCCAAATAAATAGAGATGTAATTATTCAATGTTTTTGTTGTAGATATATTTTATATGGTTCATTTCATTACATGTATTAAAACCAATGATGCCACTACAGTTGTAAAATTATTTTTTAAGGATATTTTGAGATTGTGTGGTGCTACAAAAGCTATTTCTTTAGATAGGGACACAAAATTTCCAAGAAATTTTTAGAGTAATTTATGGAATAAGATGTGTACTAAGATAAAATTCAATAGTGCATATGACCCACAAACATATGGATAGATAAAAGCTATGAATAGGAGCTTAGAAAATTTATTTAAATGCATAGTAGGAGATAAACCCAACCAATGAGACTTGGCTTTACCACAAGTTGAGTTTGATTATAATAGTTTAGTGAATAGATTAACAATAGAATCACCTTTTAAAATTATTTATGGCAAAAATCCTATGGGTATTTTATATTTTATACAATTATTTATTGTAGATTGAATCAGTGATGATGCAAAAGTGTTTGCAGAGTGTATACAATAGTTATAAGAAAGATTAAGAAGAAAGTTGTAGGAAAGTACTGAGAACTATAAAAAATAATTATATGTTAGAATAATATCAAAGGTATTTGAAGAAGGATATTTGGTAATGTTTTACTTGAGGAAATAAATATTTCCAAAAGTCACATACAACAAGTTGAAGTACAATAAAACTGGACCATGTAGAATTGTGAAGAAAATAAATGACCATGCTTATGAGATGAGTTTACCACATAATTTTTAATGTATCATCAGTATTTAATGTTTCAAATTTATATGAATTCCATGGAGAGGATGGTGAAGGTGAGGAAGATGAAGAATTAAATTGGGAGTAGCAAGTTCTAAAGAAGAAGGAATAGATAGTGCAGGTTTTGGATATGAAGATGGTGAGCACAAGGCAAAGGAATTATAATAGATATTTGGTGCAATGGGAAGGATTTTAATAATAAGACAACACTTGGATTACAAAATGGGAGCTAAAGAAGATTGACAAGGAAAAGTGGCATCAGTATAATCAGGGTAACTCATAGGAGTTGAGTTGTTTTCAACCAGAGGAGAATGATGCAGAAAAATAAGCCAACCTTATGGAGGCCATAATTTTTGAACCATAGATCTGTTTGAGATCTTCCACATGCTAAAATGATCATCTCAAAATTACATTGTTGACCTAGGTAGTTATACCTACCTAGGGATGTTTTTGATATTTTTTGGAGGCCATATGTGATAATCTAAGGGTCCAAAATTACAATTTAATTATTTTTTCTAGAATTTTATATTTTTAGAAATTATATATTTTTAGATCAGATCATCAACTTAATTTTATTTTCATTTGATAGGTTAATTTTAGCATTTGGGATATTTTGGAATATTTTTAGAGTTACATCTACTTGCATGTGAACTTACTATAAATAGCAATGCTAAAAATATGTTTGTTTTTAGACTTTAGTTTTTTCAAAAAAATTAGTGTAAACTCTAATTTTTTATTTGATTATTATTTAATAATGATTCCATTTTGTAATTATTTCAAGTCATTCAATACGAATCAATTCTGAGTATTGTTTCAAATCTTGGTCTATTGGTAATTTTATTTGTCTTGATAGTTTTAAGATTCATTAAATTCAATGTATATTTATATATGAGTTTAACATCTAATTAGTTTACTATATATCTGAGTATCGCCCTTGTGACATTTCATTTCTATATACACATTTAATAATATAAATAACTCTAATCTTAGATATATTTTAGTGTTAAATAGTTGGTTATCCAGATCCATGTGAACATGATTTTTTTTATTCTTAAGGTTTTAAACTAGCTATGGTTTAAGATTGGTGTACCTTTTAATTTTATACTTTTACTATTTTACATGCAACCTATGCATATCCCTAGATTATGAGTTGTGCCTATTAAACATATTGAGCTTCCCCTCCACACATCTAAGTTGTCTCAAAACAATGATGGATATCATACCTTGGATCATGATGATACCCATATTGATAATGAAAAAATGTTGATAGGGTTATCATAGAAGAAGATTTTGATAATGAAAATCATCAAACAAATGAAAATGAGAAAATAGACCATGGTCAAGTACATGTAATTTCATTGTTTCATAAGCACATTTGACAAAAACCTAAAGATATTGATGAGATCTTAAAAATTATACTTCATGTGAAAAATTCCAAAACTATAGTGGAAACATCCCTCCCCTTGAACACATTACAACTTAATACATCTAATGGTGGCTCGAGTTATATCTTTAAACATTTATTTTTTGACACTATTATTGATGCATCTATTATAGACTTACTAGTTATGTCAACTCAAATACTGGTTTCAATGCCTATTACTACTCAAAACATATTCTCATCACCATTGGTGACTATTCTACTTGCTAATATAAATCCCACTAGGCCTAGAGTTCAATCATTCCTTCAAGTCATAAAAACCTTAGAAGATAAGATTAAAAACATTAAAAAAAAGATTTAAAATCCACTCATGCTATAGATTTTCAACATGTGTTGCATAACCCTCTTTCACTTGATATGTATTTTCAACCTTTGCAAACTAGATTTGTGGCACCCGATTTCACATTTGATGATGGCAAGGGTGATCTTGAATAACATCTTGGAACATTTTATGTGACATGCCTTGACTATGCTTCCAATAATAAACTCCTTACAATATTATTTATAAAAATCCTACAAAACAATGCTTTGAGGTGGTTTTATGATTTACCTCTCCAATATGTAAAATCATTCAAAACCTATTTCCAACTAGTTCTTAATAGTCTTTACCATTAACATTTTTGAAAAGGTTTAGTATGCTCAAATTATGATAATAAAAAAATAAACAAATGAACCTAACAATGAATATATCTTGAGATATAAGAAAATGCTAGGCAAAATGAATATACTCATATGGTAGACAAAGAGATGCAAGACATTCAATAAAAAAAAGATTGCTCCTTCCATGAGTCCATTATTTTCAAGAAATTCAAATCTATAAATGGCTTATGCCATGTCGTATGAGACTATGAAATGAAGCTTATGTCAATGAATAAGCTCAAGTATGTATTAAAGACACTAGTTGCATCTATATCTATCACTAAATTCATAACTAAACTATGCTATAAGGTAAAACCTCGTGAGCCTAAAAACAAAAAAAACTGCCATGATTAACACAGTTTCACAACCATGTAATTGGATTTTCCTATCTAAAGCACCAAGGAAATAATTTACACATTTATTTGAGTCCCTATCTTCATTACTCCCATGGTTACTAGACTGCTAGCTTATATCTCTGCCTCATCCTATCAAGGTTTATATGAATCATCCTCTACCCAAAGGATATGATAAAAATGCTTATTATGATTATCATCAAGGACTAGGACATTCTACAGGGAGATGATTTACCTTAAATCATAAGATCCAAAATATTATCTATGACCTAAAACATAAATTTGAGGATCCTCTAATGGAATTAGGTTCACAACCTAGTGATCACCATAAATAAAAATTATTTAACAATCCTTTGCAATACCATTCTAAGAATGAATTATAAGTCAAAAAATAAAATAATTCACATCATCCTTCATCACATTAGAGGCACACACTATATGGAGTTATTGATAATTACATGTGACATATACCTCTTATGGTTCATATGCCCTATATTAATTTTGATGATACTAAAATTAAGGATGATGACTCTACTCTTAATCTTGTATTACTTTAATGATACCTTGATAAACACACCATACACATTCTTATGATTGATAATGGTAAAAGCGTATATGTTTGCACCATGACATTACTTATGCACTTGGGTTATACTCATAATCACTCACATCTTTATACTAGATCAGTTAGAGTATTCAATGGCACCTCCCATAAGGTTTTTCATGAGATTGACCTACCATTATAGGTTGGTCCTAAACATGTGGTTACTACTTTAACAATTATCCCTTCCAAAGGAGTATTTGATATGTTATTATGAATACCTTGGATACACACTCAACCTCAAACAATACCTTCTAAAGTGCATGGGTGTGTAAAATCTATTCATACCAAAATAAAAGACTTCATGATATGAAATCATTGATTTATATTTAATGTCATTCCAAAAAACATATTAGGTTTGTAAATGGATCACAAAAGCATTCACTAATGCTATCAATATTTATTTCATCTGACACGCATCTAATATGATTAGGGAATTATTTGATTCAAAATTAAAATAATGTATCTCCAAAGTAATTTCAAGTTCTATTATGGAGTTTAGAGTTACAATGTTTCATCATAGAATTAGTAATAAATTCAAATCAAGAAACTAGGGGCTAATGTTTGGGTTTGAATTAAGGCTAGAAGGAGATCCATGGTACCCTCAACATTTATAAGTTTTATCCAAACCTGTATCTCATAAAAATATAAAAAATAATGTTTCATTATGTAGATTGTTGAGTATTTATATAAAGTTTTCATTAGGGAATTAAAGTGTCTAGTTCCCAACAAGCTTAAGCATTAGGTTTTCACACAAGACTAAAATATTGAGTGCTCATCTGAAGAATTCAGTAAGAAATTGGTTCTTGTGGGTAATTTTCCATAGTAACACATTTGTCATATACTTGTGCTTATCCATATATCTAATTATTGATTACACAAAAAAGAAAATACATGAATGTGGATCTTGTTTCATCTATATAAACAAACAAGAAAATGAAGATAACTTCCATGAGGTTCATAATGTTTATTCCATGAGCTCGTAAAATGTATATTATATATATCATAGTTAATTAGAAACCACATATTACATAATCCAACCCCAATGATACTCAACATTCAACTATTAATCAAATGAAGCATAACACCAAAACTAATAGTAACTTTTGTAATTTTGTTATTACCATAAGGATTAATTATATAATACCAATGTTATCTTAACCTTACACATATCTACATAGGAGTATTTATACTTGTTCTTCCCTGACAGGGTTATTACATTATTTATGAAAAGTATGTGACTAGACATTGTTCACTAGTAGACTGAGAGTCATGGTAGTCATTTATTTATTTTCTCCTAAGGACATGGGCCTTTGTGCCCACTATATTCTTATTTGGTGTTAGATCCTTACTTTTAAACATCCTTCATTGTGTGGGATGATGTGAAACTTCTATCATGATTAATGTCTATTTTGTCCTTGAGAATCATTCCTCAACTATTTCATACTTCCTTCGCACTCAAAAATTCTTTAATTGATATACCAAGTCCTATGTTCTCTAGTCCTTCATTTGTTATCTTTATCATTTGAATGGGTCTTCTCTCACTGTGATATTCCACACCATTGTCCTCTCTCACCAAGATAGTTCCATGCCATGGCATTCTTATGTTATTCTCCTCTTGTGTCATGTTAGTTCCATGCAAAAAAGGCAAAATAATTAGTCAAAATTTGGGGTCCAACATCACCACACACTACAATATTAGTCCATCCTAGATTAAGTACTGATCTAGGCCTCAACCAAAAAGTTTGGGTGAAGTTTTAAAGTCTACTTTATATTGTCATCCCAATTTGATAATGTGTCAATCAACTTTGATGTTATTTATTTGATCATCACCTTCAATGTTTTCATCTCTTCAATTTGATCAAGACACTCACTTGCCTTATTGACCAATTACTCAAGGGATGTTGAAGCATCCTTTTGAACCTCTTCAAGCATAGTGACTTCATTTTCAAACTATTCTTAAAGAGTTGTAAAGTTGAAATTTATTTATTACCAATGCATATATTATCTCTTCCATGGTCTCAAAATCTTTAAATGCCTTATTATGATAGGTGAAGTCTTTTATTAAAATGGAAACATATACTAATTTATATCAATGAGACTTCTCTACCTTTATTTAGGGATTCAACATTTTACTAGGCTAAGCTAGTTTCTCAAAAATCTAGTACAAGATGGGTATCACTTCACCAAACATTTTGAGGGCACATCTGTATACTTCCATTGCTTATGCAAATTATTTATCAACCCATAATGCCTCATTCCTAGGTGCAAGTTATTCCTTGTATTATTTTAATAGGGGATTTAAAAGAGTCTCCAATTTATAAACATATTATCCCTCTAAAGGGACCCCATCCGATAATGTTAGTTCTTGGCCAAAAATAGTTTAACATAAATTTAATTTTTTTATTTTGGCTATTATGGCTTCTTGTATTTATTGCTTCAACATGACCACTTAATCTTCCATTTCCTTCTTAGTGGAAAATTATTTATCATACATCTTCACCACCTATCCATATTTTTATTCTATAATGCATGCATCAGAATCTAACAATATATTATATCCTACAACTTCAAAGGCCATTTTCAAAAATGTATCACTAGTTTGTAAAGGAGAAAGTTGTTGGGGATCAACCAAAATTGGAGTGGGAAACATCATTTCATTAAAATTTAAAATTAGTCTATTAATATGTATTTTAAAATGGTATTCTTCATTGTACATGTTAAAGAAAAAGGACATCTTATGTCTGGTGTCAATAATTAAATCTTCCAAATGAAAATGAGAGTATAAGTAAAGCATCTAATTTGTAATGCTTATCTGGTATTATGTACACAAGTTGGTGATTGGATCAACCAAAGGTGGTTAAACTTTAGATTTATCTAACTACTTCCCTTTAAGGGGATCCCACTCAAGTATCATGACCTCTATATTTAGGGCCAATGAATTGTTGCCAATGTCCATGCCACTCATTTATTTTGTGTTGAAACCATCCCTTTCTTTTCCAAGTGGATTTTTTACATCCAATTATGCCAAGATTCAAGGGTCATCTCCTCCTCATGTGCCCATGAAGGTGTCATTTTTAGTCAGACTCCTCTAATTGTTCCCTGTGACCCTAAGGTTCTTCCCCTTCCAATGGATTGGTTAGGGGTAATGGTGTTGAACACTCTAGTTGTCTTTCTAATGTATCCTATTTGGGTGAAGACCTTGGTGGTGAAACCCTTGATGGCAGTGCTTGGGTAGTCTTTTTCCATTTTGGTGGTTCTAGCTGTGAGCTTGTGTTGGCATCATACCTAGATTACTTCTTCTTGTCAAGTGGTGGTACAAGAAGCTGCTTCTCTCTTGCATAATCTGTGCCTCTTGAAGTTTTCTTCTTGGGTCACAACATATAGAATAAATTATGAATAGTTTTCACCACCATGGTCCACTTAACCTTGATGTTAGTTTCCTTAGTCTCATGATTTTCTCTATATGGATTATTTACAAGACAACCATACACCTTTCAGAGAGTGTTAATCTCCAAGTTAAGCTAATCTTCTTCCAAGGTGAGGGGTTGTGCATCGTATATGCAATTCACTAAGTTGAAAAAGTACCATGCTGTGAAGGCATAGGGAAGCTTAAACCAAGACAAAATCTCTCTAGAGGGGGCCATCTTGATACACACTAGATAAAAATGTTGTTTAATGGAAAATTGGGCTTGTTCACCAACCTTGATAAGCAAGTCCGTAGGAATGCACAATTCATTTCTAAAAGCTTCCTTGATGCCATCATACCATGACTTCACCTTTATTTTGAACATCAAAGTGATATAATTGGGGCATTTTAATTCCTTATAGTGCTCTACTAAGGACTTCTATTTTAGTGGGTATAACTATTTTAGTTTGTCATAGGTGTAACCAAGTACACCAATTTCATCAGACACCATCATTAAAATAAATACCCCCATGGGAACCTATGGCTAGGTATTTTATGGGACATCTTTACATCTAGCATGATTTTATTGGAAAAATACATTGCCCAATTGTGTTTTTACCCCTTGGTTACATGGTGGGAAATAAATAGTTGAGTCATATCCACCTCTTTCCATTGATCAATGCTTCCAATTTTTGTCACAATGCCACATGCTGTTGCTCAAAGGGCAAGGTCTTGCAAGTACTTAATCTACATGGCATGGTCCTATTTCTGGTACTCTAGTGCTATGGTAGTCTTCCCTATCTCCTTTGAGTCCTCCAAATAAAATTAAACATCCACATCAGAGAATTATAACACTGAGACCTTGCTTATTCTTTCAGGTGTAATCTTCATGCAGCATCAAGTAAAAAATATGTAGTCCTAATGGACATGAAAAAGCAAAAAAAATATTAATGCCACCAATTTTTCAAAATATGTAAGGTTAAATAGATTAAAAAAATCCATACAAAGTCCAAGTAATTAAATATTTTTCAGTCATATACTAATTCACTCCTAGAGTTTTGGCACTCAACCTAGTACTCATTCTATAGCTCCACTTTATTTTCCTATTGGTGGTGGTTATACAAAAAAATGGTATAGGTGCATACCTTTTATACCCAATTTTTGTGCACATCACCATTTCTAGGTATTGCATATCCTCTATAGTCAAAGGTTGAGGTGGAGGTATTTATGCCTTCTTCTTAGTCTATCACACCATTCCTGATCCTTCACCTTCAATGCACTCCCTCTATTCCTCAAGTGTTTTTTATCTAATCAATACCACTCCCCCCCCCAACACGTAGTTTCTCCTCCTATAGAATGGATGGTAGTGGATCACTTATTTGGAAATTTTTATTAGGTTGCATCACCTATCATGTATCTCAAAGGTTGATGCATGGTCATCCAATGTTTTTGAAGGAATACATGTTTATTGTGGAAGTGACTCAGCTCTCCTACTTTGATGCCCATTAATGGTGAATACCAACCCCTATAATTAGTAACTACTAAATTTCCTCTATATGATCCTACGTTATCTAACTTCTACTTGACCGCTCATAAAGGATACTTATTAATAAATAATGAAAAGGAAATGGTTACTCTAAAATTACCTAAAATTTGTTGTTGGCTCTTTGACTCTCTAAAATCACAATGAAAACAAAGGTAAAGTTTAAAATAAGCCCCTAAATGTCTTTTTATATACTCTAAAGGGCAACTTGCATTTACTACCACTCCTTTCTTAGACCATCACTTCTCATAATAAATGGATTTTAATAGTATCCTTTATTCGACTATCATTTCTCATCATAAATGAATTTAATGATATCATCATGACATAATTTTGGCATGATTATCACAGCCATTATCTCTTTATATTAATGGCACGTCTTATCCTATGTGTATTTTAGAGTGCATAAGAGATATAAAACCCTTTGCATATTCATACCATTGGTGGGAGTCTTTATCCTTAGACCTATTGACTTGTGCATGCATACTTATAATACCAACACATTGACCATTTCCAAATGCATGTAATACCCCTTACCCCACACAAAATGTGCATCATGGTACTCCACAAAATCATAAGTGCCAAGTTACAAAATAAAGTGGCACATAACTAAGGGAGTGCTTTACTGGAAACAAAAATTTCATAACTAAAGCCATACACCTTTTTTATTCAAATATGAAGCTAACAATTTTAAGTAGAGAAATATGTCCTTACCTGGCTACCATTATAGTGCCCATGAAGAAATTAGCTAACCAATATTTATAAACTCTAAACATTAGTAGGATGAATGCTATAAACTATAAAAGGACCATCCCAGTGAACATGGAGCTTCCCAGAGTGGCACACAAACTTGGAGTCATAACTTTCATGCCAAGGGTCAATGTCTTGTCCTTAAGGTGGTGATCATGTGACACTATTTTTTTACATTTTTCCATATCTTGAATCCAATGAAAAAGGAAAAGTAATTCATCCAACTATAATAGAGCATCCAATTATGATTTTAATGATGAGTCATCATGTAATTATCCAACACGTGAAATATGAAGAGATGGTACCAAGAATTTAATTGGAAAAACTACTTCAATTCTAAACACAAGATTGAAGGGTGTACTTTTGTTGAGGCACTTATAAGTTATCCAATAACCACAAAGTACTACAAACACCTAATTTTCCTAATCAATATGACCAATATTAAAAATCTTTGTAAGTGTTATTCCTAATATTTTGTTGAATGCCTTGATAGTGCCATTGGCCTAATAATGATATGGAGTTGTATTGTGATGGGAAATCATGAACTCAATGAGTAATATGTGAATAGTTGCATTGATGAAATGTGTACCATAATCACCATTAGAACATATTAGATAGCCAAAAAAGGTTATGATATGTTCTAAAATGAAACATATCATGGTTATTTCAATACAATCACTTATTGGCATGGACTCATCCCATTATATGAGATAATCAGTTTTTGTTATGATATATCAGGAACTTATAAGTCATCCAGTTGGGTTGATGGGGAAAATAAAATTATTGGCCCATTTCTCAAATGGTTCTTGTGAAAAAATAAAACGTAATGGCATGACATCTAGATGATTTGTTTTCCCCATGCCCTCACAAATATCACACCATTTAACATGCATCTCAGCATCACAAAAAAGGGTAGGCCACCATAGTTTGGCTATCAGTACTTTATGCACAGTAGCCTCATTATCATAATGTCTGTAAGTACTTATTCTATGAACCACATGAATTACTTCAATATCCTCATGTTTCATGGCACACCGTCAAAGGATTTCATCTCATCCAAGTTTGTAGAGGTTCTCTCCAAGGAAATGGAATGGCATGACATGAATAAATAGTTTCTTCTTAGCTTGTGGATTCAAATAATATGGCATTGAACTAGTAGTTAGGAAATATTCTATATTTTCTAAATCTTTAGAAACACATGAAACATGGAATAACTTTACATTATGTTGATCATCCTAAATGGCATGCACTGGTTCTTGAGAATCAATTTAGGAGAGATAGTCAGGAGCATAATTGGTCTTTCTTGGTTTTCTTATGATAGAAAATTGGAATTATTAGAAAAATACAATCTAGTGATAGATGTAACTATGTAACATAGGCTTATTAAACCTATATTTTAATTCTTCATGATTTGTATATAAAACAAAAAGAGTTGCTAATAGGTACTGTCAAAACTTTTGTAAAGCATAAACCATGGAAAGTGCTTCTCACTCTATTATGGTGTAATTTCTCTCAGTAAAAGTAAGATTTCTACTCACAAAATATATGGGGTAATCAAGGTGGCCTTCACTAGGATGTGTAAGCGTCACACTGATGACCATTCTAGAAGCATCAACATGGACATGAAATGGTTTAGTCTAATTAGGGAAATGGAGGATCAGTGTAATGATGATCTTGTCCTTTAATGTCTCAAAGGATTATTGACAAGAGAGGGTCCAAATAAAGTGTTTGTTATGTTTCAAGAGTTCTTATAATGGTGTGTTAATCCTTGCATAAATGTGGATGAATTTTTGATAGTACCCTGTATGACCCAAGAAGGTGAAAACCATACACTGGGATGTCAGTGTTGGTAGATGAATAATTATAGCTACCTTAGTTGGGTCTACTATAAGACCATATTTTTAGAAAATGTGACCAAGAATAACATCAAATGGTGTAGCCAAAAGACATTTATTTAGATGCACTAATATTTAAATAACTCAACAACACTCAAGCATAAGCCTTAGATTAAAATAATGGTCCTTCACTTGGACATAGATTGTTTAATCATTAAAATATACCTAAGTAAATTTTTGGATAAAGTATTTAAAGGCCTCAATGGCTATATAGGAGAACACAATAGGTGTAATTTTAAAACCAAACATCATGACAGTATATGCAAAAGATCCACATTTGGTAGAAAATGTAGTCTTAGGTTGATCCTCATCAGTGATATGGACCTGATGGTACCCAAAGAATCCATATATGAAAGTTTAAATTTCACACCATGCAACACTTTCAAGGATTTTTTTTTGAATGGAATTGGGAAAGGATCAATAACGTAGGATGTGCTAAGTATTCGATAGTCAACACAAATTATAATGCACCCATATTTATTTATAATTATTACCATGTGGTTAATCCACCTAGACTCATCAATTGTGGCTATAATTTTAGTGCACAACATATTGTCAATTCCTCTTTCACATGTGTACGTAAATTTGGATTCATATTATACGGTGATTTCCTAACTAGTTGAGCACCTTCAACCAATTTGATATGCATTTTGCCTAAGGATGGATGTACACCTTTAATTTAACTATAATTCCTTATAAAAACATATTTGTAATATTTTAACAAGTCAAATATTTAAAATCTTTGTATCAGACTAGTAGTTACTCATAATAGCTTTCTTTGCTTCTTCCTTCATGTTGATGTTGTGCTAGATGGTTTGAAGAGGTTCTGAGTATTGGTGATCTACACCAAGACCACTATCATGAATAATTTGAGAACCATAGTCTATAAAGACATACAAATGGTTTTTCAATGGGTTAGGTGGTTTGGACCCTTCACCTTCATCAACATGAAACACTAGTTTTTACTTTCCTTTGTGAATGTCTTCATGGCATGCCTATTTAAGGACAAGTTCTTATACAAGGAAATATGATGTAGATATATCATTAAATTTAACTAAGACTCATTCTATTACACAATGTATATGTTGTAGCTAATATTCAATATGACTAGGGTCACCAACAACTCCTTTGTACATGGCCTGGGGTTTGAGGAACAAGTCCTTCCTTGGAGATGTGTAAGACAATGTTGGGACCATTTTATGTTTCAATAAATGCCAGAAATGGGTACCTAAATGTCATTATTCATGAATTTACCATGATGTTGATGAATTACATAATGTGTCATAAAAATAATGTACCCATGGGTACTATGGCAAGAAGGATTCTTCAAGCCTTCACATAGTTTCACAAGCTTCTATGTGTGTTCATGGTGCTTAAAGTCCACTATATCTAATTATAACCCAAATGTGGTTGTCATGATGAAACTAGTGATGTAAATTGGAGTTTACTCAATCCCACTAAAAAATTCACTCGTTATGGGTTTGCCACTACCTTATGGTCATATCATAAAAAAGGTGAACCAGTGAATAAATATAATAAGTATAATAATCATAGAAGGCTTTGAGTTATTGGATAAAGTCATGAACTTACATTTACCTATAAAACTATAGAGCCTCATCAAGCCTTTCTAGTGGTGTATCCATAAATGGTCCTATCTTGACTTATCCAATAATTAGACAAATGAATCTATGACATTTGTGGTACTAACATAGAATTCCTCCAAAACTACCAATAACACTACACACTCTTCCAATGAGGTCATAGTAATCATGGGTACAATAATTACAAACATTACTTGTAGTATCAAAAAAGGACTATGTGTCTATCAATCATAGGATGTCATCAGGAATAGGATCATGATGCTCACCATCTCTCATTATGGCATTATAGATGTGGTTAATATATTCATCCATGCTAACCAGTTCTACATATGGGGGCCCTTATTTTTGATCCAATGAGATGAGGACTCATTGATCAACATTTTAAAAATTTATATAACATTTTTTGAAACTTAAGTCCACATTGTTTGCATAGCACCAAGGTTGACCCAATAGAGATGAAAAATCATCAGCTTTAGCCAATTTGAGAACTTCTAAGTTAACTTTGAAAGGTACCCTAAGGATATTGATAGTTACATTTTTTAGAATTCTAATTGGTATAGCACAGGTTGTATTGGCCATAAACAATATGTGAGGTGATGGTTTTACGACTGGGATATCCATTTTATGCCATGTATCATTTGGGAGGGCATTGACCTTAGTGCAAGTGTTGACTAAAATATCTTAGATCACCCAATTATCGATGGTAGCATTCACCAATATTTATTTTTCATCTTGATGGCTAGGATAAATAGGGGTATCTTGATGTCAAGCATGATTTAATCGATGATCTTTAGTTGGCCTAGGAAAATGAGGCCAATTATCAATTGGCCTTATTACTTGATTTCTAATCCTAACTACTCAATTATGGAATAATATTTTCATCTAATAGATGCTTGCAATGTTATTATAAATCATCGTATGCTACATTTTGAGGCTTTATGGCCTTTTAGAGATCAACATATTGGGTAGCTTCTTGGTCCTTAATAAATTGAATTCCCCCATATAGTTCTCATACCAAGGTTATAGTATCTTATATCACATATTTATGTTGTTAGTCATCATGATACTTTAGTTTAGGAGGTTCTTCATGTTATATCTTATTAATAGGTGGAATAGATGTAGATTGAGATTATTCTCTACTATGTGTGGTTATATTAACTTATTGGGCCATTAGAGTGATAGAGCATCGTCATCAATGAGGTTTCTTGATGTGAATCATAATATCACCTTTTTCATTTCTTTCCTTAGTGGTGGATATATATAAATAAGGGCATTCATCCAACTGATGTTCTTTTTTACAAAAAACACATGTTGGATAAACTACACAATCTCATTGATATTGATCTATAGATCCATACTTATAACATGTTCATTGTAGAAAATGTCCACCTCCTCATCCCTATCCTTGACCTCATCCAAAATATCCACCATTATCTTGAGTGTTTGAAAGATAGGTTTGAAAAGTACCATGTGTGCATGCGTCATGTATATCATTGATCAGTCAAAAGTTGTAATGACCTAATATCATCCTAAAACAAATATATATATTTTTAATTAATGTATATATAGGAGTATGACTTGGTTATACTTTTTTCCTATAAGATATCATTTGGAAATTTGGCAAGCATCTAACCATATGGGTTAGGCATCTATTATCCTTTGCCAAATGGGCAAGCATCTAACCATACAAGTTAGGCATCTGTTATCTTCTGCCAAACAAGTAAGCATCTAGCCATATGGGTTAGGCATCTATTATCTTGTGCTAAATAGGCAAACATCCAGCCATATAAGTTGCGCATCTATTATCCTTTTCCAAACAAGCAATCATATAACCATACGGGTTAGGCATCTTACACATGAGTAGGCTATGCTTTGGCAAGAGACTTGACTCATTGGGATCAATCAAATCTTGAGTTGTTCATTCTTTGCCACTCATCTCTATTGGGTAAGAATTGAGGTTAGCATGATAGGATTATAAAATGTATAACAAATAGTCACATTATGCCTTGGAATTTAGCCTAAGCAATGAGAACTATGATGATCCAACCATGATCCTTTTGAGTATATCATATAATTCTTATCCTTTATTTTTTTATCTAAACTAGAGTCTTAATATAATGTTCTTTCCTTTTCATTTAACTTTAATCTTGTTTAGCACACAACCCTAACCCCAGCCTAATCACCTACATATTGAATGCATCCTTCACTGCCTAGACTGCCTACATATCTAATTTCAAACACGATCAAGGTGTAGTATACATGTAGTTGTGTTTTCTATTCAAACTTTCATGTGAACTATAAGTTTGGGTATGTAAGTCTTTATAAGGCGTGGTTGCCTAGACAATTCCTCTATGATTATTACCCAAACAAGAGTGTAAATGTATCAGTTTAAGTGACTGAATACTTATTTAACTAAACTATCCATAAATCTAAATAAGAAATAAAAATGAACATTTGAAAACTAAATCCCCCACTTTACTTTTAATTTACATCGATAATGTTTTTGATCCTTGCTTTAGTTAATCTCATTTGTACAATTCTTGTTTCCAATCTTTTGTTATCTGCAAGCCATATGGTTAATAGTTTCTTGATAATAATTAGTTTAACACTTTCAATCCTGATTTTCATTGCTCCTTTTTTGTGGTATCAAGTTTTTACTAAGAAATGTACTTTATCTATTTTGGTTTCATAAATTCAAAATTAAGAATCATTTAAGGTACCCAAAGTCATTTCTTATCTTAATTAGTGTTGTTGACCAAGAGGGATCATCCCACCCCTTGGTCTTAATGACATAACATGGCCTTTATTTCTCCCCAATGGTTTATAGGGATGATGCCCAGATATCATTGTTATAGCTATGTTAGGCTATGGACGCAATAGCTCAAGCATGATGGCATTACCCATAAACATGATCTAAAAGCACCTCTTAATACCAAAAACTATGTAGTTTTGTTTAACCTTAAATTCTTGGTCTATGTTTGAGATTTGAAAAGTAAAGAATACTTGAAATATATTAATGCATCATATTTAATAAGAAAGTTCTTGAGTAGAAAGATAGAAAAAAAAATTGTAACATGATCTTCTAGTTTAGTCCTTATGTCAATTTTCAAAAATGATATTTTGGACAATTATATCTTTAGCATACTTAGGTAAATTTTTGTATAAAATAACTTAAATACATGGATTTTAAGAATGTTATTTTGAAGTTGTATTTTAATGTTAAATAAATCTTTCACATGCTTGAAAGGAGGGTTTTGAAATTGAGGGTTTAACCCTAAAATGAAGAATATTTATTTTCATACTATTCTTAACGATAATAAAATTCATCATCAAAGCTCAACAAAAATCAAAGTAAGGGTTAGCTTGAAATATTATTTTATGACAACTTAGATTATTTTATGGTAATTTCATGTATTAAATCAATAATATCACAATCTAGGTATGTCCATGTAACTTTAAAGACTAGATCAAATGTATTTCATAAATCTATAAATAGGTAAATAGAAATCAAAACTCATTTATTTAATATTATATTCTACTCTTTTCATCGAACCAGG
>JARHVA010006132.1:75000-80000 GCA_037957365.1 Torreya grandis | reverse complement strand
CAAAATTTTTCCCAATAAGGAAATGACTCCACTTCTATAAGGCATGAATAATTACCGCCAAGTCTAAATCATGAGGGGCATAATTTACTTGATGGGTTTGCAATTTCTTAGACTCATACGAAATTACACTATCATTTTGAATGAGTACTCCTCCCAATCCTTTAATGGATGCATCTATTACAATCATGAAATGTCCATTTAGATCGGGTACCTTCAAGATGGGTGTCATTGTCAACTTTTCCTTCTGAATCTAGAAAGTTTTATCACATGAATATGACCATATAAGCTTTTTACCTTTCCTTTGTAATGTTGTAATTGAGTTGGTGATCCTAAGAAAACCTTCAAAAAATTTTCTATAATATCCTACTAACCCCATGAAACCCCTTACTTCTGATAATTTCTTAGGGATTGGCCATTCTTATGTTTCTTTTATCTTGTCTAGATCTACTGCAATTCCTTATTTGGATATGATGTGGCCTAGATAGTGGATTTAATGCTTAAAGAACACACATTTGGACAACTTACCATATATATTAAATTCTCTGAACCTTTGAAGAACCAATTGAAGATGTGCTAAGTGTTCTTCCTCAGTTTTAGAGTATATTAGAATGTCATCTATGAACACTAATGAAAACTTATCTAGGTAATTGTGGAAAACACTATTCATTATGTTCATAAATGTTGAAGGAGAATTTGTTACCCCAAATGGTACTACAATAAACTCATAATGCCCATATCTAGTCCTGAAAGCAATTTTTGGAATATCCTCCTCCTTAATTCTTATATGATGATATCTTGATTGAAGGTCTATCTTTAAGAAAATTATTTCTCCTTTTGTTTACTCAAAAGGTATTCTATTCAAGGTAGGGGATATCTATTTTTGACTGTGACCTTATTCAACATTTTAAAATCAACACATAATCATAGAGTTACATCTTTCTTTTTAACAAATAAGACTAACACTCCCCAAGGAGACACACTTGGTATAATCAATCCTTTACTCAAGAGTTCCTCTAGCTGAGTTTTAAGCTCCATCAACTTAGTGGTGTTTATTATATAGGGTGCTCTAGAGACTAGCTTGGCTCTAGGTAAAATATCAATTGAGAAATAAAATTCTTTCTTAGGGGGAATTCCAAGTAAATATTTAGGAAATACATCCTCAAATTCTATTAAGAATGGATACCCTTCCAAGGTTTGTTCATCTTTGCTCTCATCATTATCATCTACCATTAGCATGAAAATTAGAGCTCCCTTCCTTCTCTCCTTCAAATGCATAGCTAATATGGTTTCCACATTTATGGGCCAATGATCCCCTTGAATCATGACCCATCTCCCCTCGTCATTGTAACACCTAACCAACATGATATAATAGTTCATTTTAGTTTGGTGCTTGGTAAGCCAACTCATCCCTATTATCATATCATAGGCTCCTAACAGTGCTATAAACAAGTCTAAGCTTATCTCAAAATCTATAAATTATATTATTGCCTTGGGTAGACATTAAGACACTTCCTTGATTACCTTATCCTCATATTAGACCATCCATGATGAATTCATGTGATTCAATAGAAGAGACACTTTTCTTACTAATTCAAGAGAAATAAAACATTCTGATGAACTGATATCTATGAGAATTTAAATGGATTTACCCAATAATATACCTATAGCTTCAATTGGTATGTTTTGGTATCTAATTTGGTGATTCCTTACTATAGCATGGAACTTTTGTTGTGTCCCCTCTAAGGCTGATTGGCCCTTATCTATCAATTCATCTTTGGGAACTCTTGGGTAAAGTTATCTACTCCATAAGTAAAACATCCTCCTAATGGGCCTTTTGGTACTAGGTTCCTCAGGGCATCACTAGAAATATGTGGAGGAGACATTAGGTGATTGTAATTCCTTTGATCATTCCTATTATTATTTCCTCCCCTATTGTTGTTTCTTATAAAATTATTTATCTAATTTACATATGGTGGGGGTGCTCTGCCTGTTAGATTTATTCTTAGGTTTTTATCCATAACTTACTCTATCCTAAAATTTGGTTTCCTTTTGAAGGCTTTGTTTCTATCATTATTAAAGTTTTGTCTTACCACAACTAGGGCTTGCAACTTTTATTTCTATTTGAGAGATTTTATAGAACTTCATTCATGTTCTCAGGGTTGTGCATATCTACTTTTGCTCCTGTGTTTGCATTTAGTCCTAGGATGAGATTTATAGTCTAACTTCTTTCATCCTTTTGATACATGGGCACATAAGTGATTTGATGAACCTATCCCAATAATGTTGGACTGTCATGCATCCCTACCTTAGGTTGTGAAATTTAGTCATCTTCTCATTAAAAAATAACTGGGGTAGCCATCTGTTTTTAAAATGGTGGTAAAATTGATCCTAGGTCAATTTTTCCTTAGTTATTTCATTTAATTCGTTCGTGTTAGTCCACCAACTAGCTACCTCTCCTACCAATTAGTAGGATTCCCACAACACCTTAGTTGCATCAGTGTAGTTTCTTAAGTAGAAATATTTTTCCATCTCATTTATCCAATTCTTAGCTCCTTCACCTAACTATTTCCCATCAAACATGGGGGGTAAAATCTTCTATAAATCCTTGCTTAGATCAGAAAATGGAAATTCAATTTTGGGAGCCACAACCTCCATCTCATTGAATAGTGGTGGATCTTCTTCAGGCAGATTATCAAGGTTAAGTTCCATTATATTTTCTTACCTTGAACTAAGATTTTTAATCACCTACTCAAGTGATTCTATTTTATCTCTTTACGTAGTCAACAAATTGATGAGGGCATCTATCCCCAATTTATTGTTTTTTGGATCTTCTTGTCCAACATTTTTATTATTGGGTTCTACATATTTTACATTTTCCCTTTGATTCCTAGTTGATCATCTAGGTCTTGCCATTTGGTTCCTGATATAAATAACACAATCCATTAAGTTTTCATTAAATATAATTGATAGGATAAATATCTTTTGGATAAATCTAATTTTATCACACATTCTATTATTGATCACAGTCACACATAGGATTGAAAAAAAAATAAGCATTCGATAATCTCATTAATCTTTTTATTACATAGAGTTCTTATCTTTATAGAGGATAAGCCTTGTGACTATAACATATAGATCTTTGTATAACGTTGATTCACAATTCTTCTAAACACAATCTTCTTCATCTAATTACATTTCTTTGAAAAGTTCATCTTCTGAGTGAACCACATATCGGTGGCATCAGTTATATTCTTTACATACTTCAAGGATTATGTAAGGTGTGTCAGAACCCATTCTAAATGGAAAATATCTTATTGTAGAGGGCATCTTAAATAGATATTTAACTATAGGTTCAATCATAGCTAATTTTATTTTAACTAGCTCCACTTTCAAAGGTTTAAGTTTAATCAAGATTGATGCTATTATTTCTGAGTTAGAAATGTAAATGGGTTCTTTCCAAGTAGAGGGAAGTTTTATTTTCCCCTTATTCTTTGTTCTTTTATTAGAAGTTTTTTGATGAGCCATATCTAAACAAATAGTTTTAACCAAATTAATATTCTCATAATTTTGAATTTTCTCAACAAGTTAACATCAATAATTAATGTTTTACTAAGTGTAGGTCATAGTAGGCTTAAGTCATAGCTTTCAAACCTAGGCTCTAATACCACAATGTAGTGACCTAATCCTATCCTAAAACATAGAATTTTTTTGTTTATTTAATGTTTATCTATGAATATAACTCAAATATAGTTTTTCCTATCAAATATCCTTTACCAACTGGGTAAGCATCTAACCATACAAGTTAGGCATCTATTATCCTTTGTCAAATGGGAAAGCATTTAACCATATAGGTTAGGTATCTATTATCTTATACCAAATGAGAAAGCATTTAACCATATGGGTTAGCCATCTATTATCTTGTGCAAAATGGGCAAGCATCTAACCATATGGGTTAGGCATCTATTATCCTCTACTAAATAGGCAATCATCTAACCATATGGGTTAGTCATCTTACACATGAGTAGGTTATGCTCTGGACAAAGACTTGACTCATTGAGATCAATCAAATCTTGAGTCACTCACTATTCACCACTCATCTATACTAGATAAGCACCAAGGTCACCATGATAGAAGTACAAAATATATAATAAATAATCACATTCTACCTTGGAATTTGGTTTAAAACCTTAGGAAATATGATGATCCAATCAAGATCCTTCTAAGTATATCATAGAATTCTTATCTTGTTTTGTTTATCTAAACTAGGGTCTTATTACAATGGTCTTGCCTTTTCATTTAACTTTAATCTTGTTTATTGCATAACCCTAATCTCATCCTAATCACCTGCATACTAGAAGCATCCTTTACTTCTTAGAATGCCTACTTACCTACTTTTGAATAGGATCAAGGTGTAATACTCATGTAGTTATGTTTTCTATTCTATATTTCACATGAACTATAGGTCTGGGTATGTAAGCATTTCTAGAGCCAAATTCCTTAGACAATTCCTCTATGGTTTCTACCCAAATGGGGGTGTAAAATTATAGGTTTAAGTGAATGAATACTTGTTTAACTAAACTAACCCTAAATCTAAATAAGAAATAAAAATGAACAATTACAAAGTGCACCCCCCCTTTTACTTTTTATTTACATCAACAATGTTTTTTATCCTTGATTTAGTCAACCTAATCCATAAAATTATTGATGCCCAAATTTCATTATCTAAGAGCCATATGACTAGTGGTTTCTTGATAATAATTGGTTTAACACTCTCAATCCTGGTTTTCATTACTTTTTTTTGTGGTTCCGATATTTAAGTAAGAAATGTATTTTCTCCATTTTGGTATCATAAGTTCACAAGTGAAAATAATTTAAGGTAGCTAAAGTAATTTTTTAATATTAATTAGTGTTTTTGACCAAGAGGTATTATCCCACTCCTTGGTCTTAATGACATGACGTGGCCCTTATTTCTCCCTGATAATTTATAGGGACAACACCCA